>JABJVR010007780.1:0-11207 GCA_025773905.1 Chitala chitala | reverse complement strand
GCTGCTGTTCTGGTTTGCTAATTATCCCTTAGAGTGAGGAATGCAGTCAGCACAGGATGGTCTCAAACCAGTAAAACCAGATCTGCTGAGTGGCTAGTTGACAGTGGTGGTTGCATAGCAGGAGTGTATCCAGGGAAAATAGTGCAGGGACAGTACAGTGTTTTTAGTTGGAGGGAGTTGGCAAAATGTTGGCTAACCTTTCAAAACTGTGTTCTGCTAGAGGAGGGGAGTTATGTGGTGCTGCCTTTAAGTTGCTTCAAGTTGCTTAAGTGCCTGTGCAGCACCCCCTTCACACTGTGCTCAGTGCACGTGCCCTACCTGCCCTGCGCTACATACACCACTGTGGCATAGTAGCAGATAATTGTCCTGCTGTGAGCGATCTTAGAATAAATAACTGCAGATTAGGGGTTTGTGTACAGCTCTCTCAGTTAGTGTGGCTAACCGCAGCATACTGGAAATGCCAAATATTATTGCATACAGTATTATGAAGCATCAGAGTGTTACAAAGATTTGGGAAGAAAGGTGCATATTGATGGGGTAATAACAGATACAGGCTGCATGATATATCAGAAAACCAAAGGTTAATACAATAAAAGTGACACAGGAGGAGTGTGTTCTAAAGGACTGGGCTCACTTCTCTGTGTTCCTTAATTAAATTTAATATTTTTATCTGTTGACAATGACATTAAGTTGTTCACTATGCACAGTCTATGCAAAGTACACAAAGTTACCTATTCCTGCTGACCCATATATATCCACGTATCTACATCATTTGTTATGTTAACATTTCTTGTTTGCTGGTTGTTGACAGTCAGAGTGAATATGTTTAATGAACATTTAGTTTGTTTCATTTGTCATAGTTTGTTTAGACTCACCCTGTCTGAAGGGATGCAGGCATCATAAAATGAAACTGTACCATACCTGTGTGTCTGTCACATCCTGGTCAGGTGCTCATATTAATCTCCACATGATCTTCATATGTCTCCAGATCAGATCCTGACATGTGAAAGGAAAATATTCTTTCAAACAATTAAGCAGTTTTGTTTTTTGTTGTTGTTCAAGGAAAGAAGAATATGCAAAATTTAAGCCAGGAACACCATTTTATGTTGCACCTGAGGTGTGGAAAGGTAAATCCTTTGACAACAAAAGGTAATGTAGGCAATCTTCTGTCAGCCACATAATTTTGATGCACTGAACACTCAAGCAGGGTCCCCAGTATGACTGTAGTTGAACACACTTTTGCTTACTTGTGGTCTAAAATAAAAATTTAATTCTGTGTTCACACTTTCCAGTCCAACACTACAGATGATGCTCAACTGTTAGCTCTGTGGGCACCACATGAGCTGTAGAGCCAGTTGTAAACCAATCAAGATTCTAAGGCACAGAACAGTAAACAGAATGTTAGAGAAACTATCTGTTAATTTGCATGGCAGCAGTTTGACACAGTGTGGTGGTGAGGACACCTCTCTGAGAATCAGGAATGATGTACTGCTATTTTTAAGCCCTATTGATCATTGAAAGAAGAGATGCAAAAACAAAGTGTTGCTACAGTGATGACAGATGTATAGGCTGGGTCTCAGGTGGATATCACTTATTTATGCAAGTGACGGCTCAACAAATACTAGTTCATTGGAAGCTGAATTAAAACTCAAACAAGCTCTGAGTACTGCCATGATTAGGGCTGGCTACTCTCTGGGCTGAGTTGAAGTTGTGTGTATTTTTTGACTCAGAATTAACACATTGTTTCTGAATCATGTGTGTAACATGCTTTTTATATGTTGCTTCATGCCAGCACAACACATAGGTTAACTGATTAAAGTCAAATTCTGGTTGGATGGTTTTCTCCATCCGATATTGTAAAGCTAGAGAGCTTAAGAGCAGGAAGTTAGAAGGTTGCTTTTTAAAAACCACAGAATTCAGAGAAGCACACAAAACCCTCAAAAACCACAATTGAGAAACAAATGGAAAAAGCCAGTTTGGGACCACAAACAGTACTACAAGGACAGAACTGAAGAAGTAAGCTAAGTGAAACAGAAACTTAAACACCACAAGACATCACTGAAAACACAAAGGAGCTACGAGAAGATAGAGCCTATTACAAGGGCACACCCAGCATGACCGTAGTTGTAGCACTTTCAAAATGCAAAATAGAAATTTGTGATAAATGCATAGAGAAATGTCTTAAATGTGTCATATCCACAAATCACTGGAAGTATTAATGTCATGGCAGCATTCTGAGGAGCCCAGGTTGGGTCCCTGGATATGTCAAGGCCAAGGAACACAATGTTGCTGCATCTGTACAGCAAACCTGTTCATGTAGATGAGCTGGTGGTCCACAACCTTTTTCCACAGCCAGCATCTATACTCTGGCAATGCTAAGTGAGGCTGTTGTCATGACACCCCTGTACCAGACACATTACCTCATAGCTGAAGACCACCTCATTGGTGGATCAAGGGAACGCATTTGCATAAATTAAGCAACAATGTTTATTGGAAGACAAAGTGCTATATTTGAAGGAAATAAATGGCTGCCCTGCATAGGATTTTTCATGTGGATGTGTGGAACGTAAAACTGTCTCAAAGTATTCAGCTTGCATTTTAGTTCACATTCAGTCAGTGTTGTGTTTGACTGTCTCTGTGGAGTACTTTGGTATTTTGGACAGGTATTGTGTTGGAAGACAATCAGAACATGTTGCTTGTGTTCAAATGAATGTCACAGACATACAATAACAAAATCAATTTTTGTGGTTTTATGTTATACTGACCAAACTTCTCCTTATTGCTTCCAGTGATATGTGGGCTTTAGGCTGCGTGCTGTACGAACTCTGCACTCTTGAATTTGCAGTAAGTATTTTGCAATTTCCAACAAACTATATAATTATTAAATGTAAAAATGTATGTATCTTGTGGAAAAAGAGAATATAAACAAGTGTGTGAAATTCTAGTCAGAGATTTGAATGCAAAGTGTCTTTATCAGGGATTGTGTTGTCCAACACAAAACCTCCAGTTACTTGTTTAAACACACATGCAACTGAGAAAAGTGGTGACTTATTGCAGCAGTTTCTCCACAGCCGTTTTAAAGTAAAAAATCCATACTGTCGCAGTAATCTTATTGTGGTGTCTATATGACAGTCTGTATGTGTGTGGGGGAAGCTGGATTCAGATGGGTGTGCAGTCACATAAATTCAAATCCAGCTGTAAAAACAGCAAACAACATGACTGTGTTCTAGAGTGTAATTTCAATTCAATTCAGTTCAGTTTAATTCAAATATAACTTATTTTTATATAGTGTCTTTCACAGCAATGTGCCTCAAAACGCTTTACACAAATGAAGCCAGATAATGATGAAGGAGAGGAACCAAAAACTCCACAGTGTGGAGAAAAAAAAACTCTGGGGGCCCAAGGTTGACATTACAGAATAAACCTGTTCTTTTTGAGACTTTGGCTGTTAGTAGCACTTCAATATAAATAACACAATTTAGTCCTCCTTTGCTCCTGATGTTGAAGCAACTCTCAATGGCTTTTGGTGTCCCTCAGGCGAAACTTTTTCCAAGGGGGTACATTATGAGTCAGAAGCTTTAAGAAGGCATCCCACTCAGATGGTGCCCAGGTGGGCACTGGGTGCCCACATGCACAAGGAGAGAGTTTAGAGAGAGGTTAGTAAATAATACAGACTCTAGCAGCCCCATAGCAAACTGTTACAGTTATATTGAAATGTACAGCATGCGCCAGCAGCAGTAATTACTGTGAGTTGCGGAGACTGTCGTGGGAAGGCAAAATCAAAAAAGTAGGTCTTCAATCAGGATTTAAAGACGGAGACCGATACGGCATCCTGTACATATCCAGGCAGACTATTCCATAATTTATAAAAAAAAAAAAAGGGGTAGGGGACATTTTATTAAATATCATTTTAATGATGCCTTGAAATTCAGAAAACATTCATATATAAATGCGGAACGGCTGTGTGTCTTGTGTGAGTGAACCTAGAAAACGAATATCTGAGCAGATGAAACACTATTGATCCATCCTCACCCCCATCAGAGATTAAAAGGAAATACCAGATTGGGAGAAATTAAAGACAGAATAAATCAAATTACCCCTTCCCCCTAGCAGTTTGCACCTTCATCGATTATTTAATCAGCACCGAATGGTCATGGTTGGGTTTAGGACAGGTAAGGGTACAGCCTCATAAAGGAACTGTTTGGGTGTCACAGATGATGACAAGTCAATAAATGATTAAATTAAAGAGCATGCTGGGAGAGGGAGGGTAGAAAGTTGTGGGGTACAAGTCAGAGTGAGTAAGAGATCTTTGTTGTCATTGCACACAAGGTACAACAAAATCTGGTAGCTACTGTTTTTGGTGCAAAAGAAAGAACTAAAAGAAATTTAAAAGAATTAAGAATGAAAGTAGACCTGTAAATGCATTAATTAAATGTTAAATGAGCGTAACAAAATTGTACATTTCTTAGTGTTCACGAGTGGTTAAGTGCACTAATAGGTTTTGGATAAAAGCTGTTTCTCTGAGAGATTTGATAGACCTGTAACATTTACCAAAGGGTAGAAACTCAAACAAATGGCGACAGCTAAGTTTGCCCAAGCAGGCAAGGTTGACGTGTCCAAAGGTGATGCTTTACACCAGGCCAAAACAAGGTACACTTATAGGTCACATGGGGAACAAGGTCAAAGTACCAAGGACAAGGAGTCTACGGGAAACATGAACAATCTCTTATCGTACACAACACAATCCGTACAATGATCCTACAGCCATTAGGGCGCTTACTCTATACAGCCATGCACTTACCTACATACCTAACAACCAGCAAGGGAACTACAGAAGTGAGGATCTTATTTCATAGAGAAGACAATTAGACATGGTTGGGGAATAGTAACGATGATTAACACATTGGAAACAGGATCATGAGGCACGTGAAAGCAGGGGATCTGGAGACATCTAGTGGACATAGTAAACATGACATGCAGAAATGCAGCAGCTAAGCACGATTTCAATAGAGCAGTGATACAAGGACAACAGTGAGGTTGTTCTTCCTGAGGATTGTGAGAAAACTGAGTCTCTGCTCAGCCTTCTCCACAAGTGTTGTGGGGTGTTTGTTCCAGGACAGATCATCTTGTATGTGCACCCTGAGGAATTTAAAGTCAGAGACCTTCATGACACAGTCCCCATTGATGTAGATAGAAGGATGATCTTTTTTGTCTCTTCTGAAGTCGATGATAAGCTTGTAGGTGTAGAGAGTGTATAGTAGGGGGCTCAACATGCATCTTTGTGGTGAACCAGTGCTGAGACTGAGAGAAATGGAGAGATGGAGGCGTACTTTCACTCTTAGGGAGCGAGCTGACAAAACGTTTTTGATGCAGGAGTAGATGGACTGGGGGAGTCCCAAGTCCAGTGATGTGTTGACCAGTCCTATGGGGATGACTGTCGGTGTGTCTGGGTCAGATTTTTGACTCTTTCCCCAGAGTGAGAGAAACCACTGCACAACTGTGAGCTCAAATAACTGTTACAGAGAAGACATACAGCACAGCAAAATAAACCAATACAGTTAGGTTTGAAATTGTAATACTCATTGTGAACATCATGTAGGCAGGACAAATACAAAATACAAAACCTCTCTTGGTAGCCCCAGGCTGTCATGTCATAGAGAAACAAGCTCAAACTGGTGTATATTTACAGAAGTAGACCACAGTTCTCATCTTTCATTTCCTCCGCAGTTTGCTCCAAAGGAACATCTGCTCTTCATGTATGAGCTATGGAACCAACACCGGCCATCGTTACCTGATGACTTCTCACCTGACTTACGCAATCTGGTGGACGAGCTTCTCCAGAAGGATCCAAGATGCAGACCCTCCATTGACAAAATACTACAGAAACCATTCTTAGCTCGGAGGATACCAGCCCAGCTGTTACCCACCATGGTATTATATTAATAACTGATGTGCCTGTTGTTGCTTGTGTCTGAAGTAGCTGTATCTAAAGGTGTTTAATTACAGTATATTTTGTACATATTTTAACATTTTTAAGGAACAGGCACTAACATAAGACTGCGTGAGGTCACAAATCAATTATGTCATTTACATTTTCTTTTGACAGACTTGGTTTTAAATTATCATTAGTCCGTAGCCGTGGTTATGGGTGTATTAATTCAAATATGATATGAGACATATATGTGTGTGTTACACAGAGAAGCCCAATATATATTCAACAGTTCCACCATTCTGAATACTGTAGAAATTCAGCATCAAATTCACTCTCAGTTGGGTGCTAGAAAATGTAAATTGAGCTTGTATGATTTACATTATTTTTTAATGTTTTAGGCTACGGAAGCAGATGATGTCTCAGTCGAACGTTTTAACACGTCTGTCCCTCTGGTGGTGCCAGGTACTGATTTACCGAGTCTAAAGTTTAATCATTTAATATATCAACATTTAATCAAAATTTTTTTGGTATTGAAGAGTCAGTTTGTTTCAGAAAAATTGTTCAGTAAAATATGTTTCTTCAGGTAATGATGACAATGTTCATCTCATCCAGGATGTTGACAGGTAAATACATTAAGTCTCATGTTGTTTTTGTTCTAGTGTTTTACTTAAATACGTGTCAAACCCTGTGTTTTTCTTACCAAAGATCCTGACAAAAGTGATTTAGGGTTTATACATATATAAATGTTGTTTTTCAAAGTGCAGACAGTTAAAGTTTTGCAGCAAATTAGAGGGGAGCCAGCCTTTAGTCAAGATGGGAAAAAGGAGCTACAAACTGGACACTTTCTTCAACCTCCCTCAGAAAAGAACCGTTCATCATAAGATCTTAACATACACTATATGGCCAAAAGTATTTGGACACTTGACTATCAATACCACATGACCTTGTTGGACATTGTGGCCTGGTGGCTCAATGGTTAGAACATCAGGCTGGGATGCAGAATCTCTACTCGGCCTCCTGGTGTGTCTTTGGGCAAAGCACCTGGCACTAGTTTGTTGTAACAAGTATATGAAATGTTGTAAATCACTTTGGATAAAAGCATCTGCTGAATGACTAATTACATCTCGTGAAACTTTCACATGTTACCTAAACGTTTAGCTAATGTTATTTGAATGTTTTGTGTTTGCTAGGATTCCCTTTCCAAAACCATAGGAATTAATAGGGAGTACCCCCCCCATTTGCCCCTTTGTGGCTATAACAGCCTTCAGTCTTCTGGGAAGGCTTTCCTCAAGGTTTTGGATTGTCTGTGGGAATTTGAGCCCATTCAGCCAAAAGAGTAAGTGTGAGGTTGGGCACAGATGTTGTTTAAGAAGACCTGGTTCACAACCCAGTTCATGTGGCTGGGCTGTTACATTTACAGTTGACTGGGGCAACTTTAGCACATCACATGTGGCTAAGGTGACATCCTCTAACAGTGCCACGGTGAGTCTCACTGATCTCCCAGTCTCCTGGCAGTGTTTGTTACTGGAGACCACACGGCTATGGGCTTGATTTTATGCACCTGTTAACATCAGGTACAGCTGAAACATCTGAACTCAATGATTTCAACAGGTGTCCGAATACTTTTGGCCATCTAGTTTTACTTTAACATCTAAATCCAAAGGGAGAGAAGCAATACAAAAATTTGACTGAAGTAAAATGACTATTACTTGCATTCATTTCTAATACCTTTGTCTTATCAGGAATCTGAGTCACGTCACAAATCAGCTCAAGGTAGACATGAAGAAATTTAAGAAGCTCTATTACAAGAATGTTGGTGACATTCAAGAACTGGTCAAAGAGCTGGAGAATACAGCGGATAATCTGTATCGTGTGCACTATGGTACCACTGTGGGAAGCCTGACAGGGGGTGTGGTGGGGGCAGCAGGGGGGGTTACCTCTATAGTTGGGCTTATCCTGGCCCCCTTCACCCTGGGGGCCTCTCTGATTGTGACAGGGGTGGGGATTGGAGTCGCTGTTGCTGGAGGGGCAGCTAGTGCCGCCTCAAATGTCACCAACATGGTGAAGCAATCGAATGTTCGCAAGAACATAGAGAGAATCATTAATGAGTACAGAGAGAAGATGGAGCCCATTCTCATAAGTGTGGAGGACATCGCCACTAGTATGGAGACCCTGCAGGAGAACGAGAGCTTCATGAGTGCTGCAAATTTGACGCAGGCTGGGTGTAAAGCAGGAAGGGGTCTTGGGGGCATTGCAGAGCTTGTTCGTTTGGTCCAGGTGGTTAACGTGGGCAAGGTAGCAGCCCAGGCAGCAAGAACTGTCCGAGTGGCAGAGGCTTTCACTGGAGTGCTCTCAGCCCTCTTCTTAGCACTCGACATCTACTTTATTGCCAAGGATGCCAAGGAGATCCACAGCATCAGACAGATGAACACACCATCTGCAGAAGAACCTGATACTGTACGGATGGTGGCTGGCTCTACCACAGAGCAGGAAACAAGTTCAAAGGAGGGCTCAGCGTCTGAAGAGCAGTCAGCCACAATGAAGGTCGTGACAAATATCAGGGAGCTAGCATCTATCTTCAAGGAGAAGCTAAACGAGTTGAAAAGTATAAAATCAGAGCTTGAGCATGAAGGCAAATAAAACAAATCCTTCAGTTTCATGAATTGATATATTGATTTTTCTATAGAAATATGTCATATTTTATATGTTAAGATACTGTGCAATAATTATATGGGGTAAATTCCAAATCCTTTTGTGTATTCTGTAAAGAGCAATCATATATTGCATGTAGTTTTGGTGGCACAGTGGCATGGTGGTTAGCACTGTTGTCTCACGCCTCTAAGCTTGGGGTTTGATTCCCACTTTGGGATTTTGCATGTTCTCCCTATGTTTGGTGGGTTTTCTGGTTTCCTCCCAGAGTCCAAAGATATAGAGGTTAGGTTGATTGGTCTCTCTAAGTCACCTGTAGTGTGTGTGTGGGTTGGTGCCCTGCCTTGGGTGTTTCCTGGGATGGGCTCCAGGCTTCCTATGACCCTTAACAGGATGCAGTGGTATAGAATATGAATGAACATGTATGTTTTGACAACAGGCCATATTTTGAAACCAGCATTAAGAAAAAAACAATTTAAATACATACCATGTTTTTAAAGTTTGTACGTTTTTTTTCCATCCAGTTTTGAGCCAGTATATATAGGCCATAGTTATCACTGGTAATGTTAACTGTGTAAAACTGTATAAATATGGTGTTGGAGCAGGTTAGACTCTGAGCATCTTGGTAGGTGATTAGTCACAGAACAGCACCAATTTTGTCACATTGTTGGGTTTCAGTTTGTTTCTCATTGCTGTGTTATATTGTTTTATTGATTTTCTTGTGTACCAGCCAAGATGATAATGTGTAGTGGGATGTGAAAGTGCTGTTGTGAGAATCCCTGGGTCGTCAGGACAAGAGTACAATTTGTTCCCCAAGCAGGGGACTTGTGTGTTTAGCTCTGCAGGTTAATCACCTTGTTTGGTAACTCAGTGCAGGCTTTGAGGCTATGAATTTGAACCCAAGTTGCCTCTGTAGAAAGTTTCTCTCTTTGTATTTTTGTAGTCAAACATGCTATATTTACTGTGCAAGTTAGAACCCTGTAAAATGGTTTTTAACATCAAATTAAAGTTTTTTCTCTGTTCACAGTTCCTCCATTAATGGACTCTGTTCTCAGACTCTCTCTTGGAGTCTTTCCCACACTGGAATGTTTACAATAACTGGAGAACCTCATGAAAGCAGCTGCACAAAAATAAACACAAGCTTCAGACAGGTTTTTGCAAGTCCAGCATTTTGTAATACATGCCAGAATATACATTGAAAACTTAAATTTTGAAGTTTATCTTCCTCTTAGAATACAGACCCATATTGTTATTGTTAACTTATCCCAGTTACTGGTCAATATCAGCATTAAATATTTAGTTTAAAACAATATTTTCTATTACTAGAAACAAGCTAAATGAAGAATTGGTATCTGCACATGAAACGAGACACAAATATTGATAACAGAGTTATTGTACCTTACTTTTAAACTTCCTGGTAAACACTAATGAGAAAAAAAAATTAAATCCTATTTTTTTCCTTTTGAGCTTTAGTTAGTTTTCTATTGTAACAGACTAAAGGAGCAGGCAGGTTTCAAACCCAGGTGTCATGAGGTCCAAATGCAGAGAGGAAAGTTTTATTCCAAACAAAGCATGGAAAGGGTAAACAGGGGTCCAAGGGGCATTAACAAAAGGGAACACAAACTAGGGTTTAACATACATCAATACTTCATGAAACTAAGTAAGGCTCACAATAACTGGCAGCATCCCAACACACAGGGAGAGCTTAAATAAAGACACAAAATGAACACAACTATAAATTACTAATACACTTAGACACTGAATATGTGGAAATTTAGAGAGGGAACAGGAAGGAAGGACATGCATGGGCATGACAGTATTCCGCCCCACCCCAAGGCTGCTCCTGCGGCCAAAACAGGAGATGACCAGGGGCGAGGGAGAGGCAAAGAAACTCAAACAAGGCGAAGCAAAACACTAGGACACAAAGAGAAAACACCAGAGGACAAACAAGAAGCAAACAAAGATGAGACATGGAGATGGCCGAGGGCATGGGCAACGACGAGGGCAGGAGCAGGAGGAGCCAGGGTCGGGAGACGAGGCAACGACAAAGACCATGGGAGTCAGGGAAAACCAGACAGGGGCAACACACCAGAAACGGGACCTAGAAGAGAAACACCAGGGCAAACTGACAGGACGGGAAGGCTCGAGGAGGGACCGACGAGGCAAGGGGGTGCACTGGAGGGACAGATAAGGGGACGGGACAGACCAAGGGCAGCCCCAGTGGACCAGGCAGAGCGACCAATGGAGCAGACAGAGGGTGACATGAGGGCGATGAAGGATTAAGCAACGGAGACTAAGGGGACCGTGAGGGCGAGGGAGGATGAGGTGAGGGTGATGAAGGATTAAGCGACGGAGACTGAGGGGACCGTGAGGGCGAGGGAGGATGAGGCGAGGGCAACAAGCAACAACGAGGGGGCGAGGAAGCAGGAAGCACGGGGGTTGGAGCCGTAGGCAGAGGACCTCTAGTGGAGGTTGGAAGAGGTCTGAAAGAGTGCGCCGGAGCCAGAGGTGAGGACGAGGGAGACTGAGCAGGGAGACGAGGGAGACTAAGCTGAGGATGAGGATGACCAAGGGGAGCACAAAGGAGACGAAAGGAGAAGTGGAGCAGAGAGGGGCTGAGAACTAG
>JABJVR010007779.1:0-11209 GCA_025773905.1 Chitala chitala | reverse complement strand
CACAGACCCAAGGCAGGAATTGAACCCCAGGCCTGGAGGTGCACAGCGACAGTGCTAACCACCACGCCACCGTGCCGACCTTTTATTCAAGAACCCCGCTACACAATTTACCAATATTAATTTATATAAGTACATTTTATTATGCTATTCAATGTTTCATAGATTTTAAATAAACATTCTCAATTTCCTCATTATATTACATGGTTCAAAACCACAACTCTAACTCTGCTTGTCTTTGAGAACGTCTTGATAAACCCTCCACTTAACTCTCACTGCTGAGTTCAAATGATGGCAAAAAAAAAAAAAAAAAAAAAGTTTTTTAACATAAGCTTAGATCTTTCTTGCTTGGTTTCCCTGTTTGCGGGATCAGTTTTCTTGTGCAAATGCAGGTTGGCTCATTAGAAGATAAAACGTAAGCCCGTTTATCCAAAGTGCAGTATATCTGTCCGAATCCTCAACTTCAGCAGGTTAATTAGAAGTGCACGATGTGAAACAGTTAGGCTGACGGACTGCTTCTACTCATTGTTTCTGCTTTCATTAGCAACGATCAATTAGCAGAATTTATTATCTCCCTCCAATTAGGTGAGAACGGTAGAAGAGGTATTTCTTTTCCCAGGAATAATTACTACAGTATCCATTTAAGATGTTTTGGCTTTTATTGCCACCATCTACAGAGATGACAAAAAACAAATAACAACTACAAGTAATATTAATTGTGGTTATGTAAATATCATGATGATCACACATTCTAAGAGGAAAGGTTTTTAAAATGCAGCATCGTTTTGATTGATCAATTTGGGCAAAGAATTTATAAATATAATGATTATGCATACTATTTCATTTGTGAAACCAAGTATTTCTGAGACCAACCATTGAAAGTCGGCATACTTGTCAGTGGTTATTATTACAAATACTACATCAACCACAAATAATTATGAGGTTTGTCAACAAAATTCAGTTAAAGAAGGAAACGGTTGCAATGTTAATATGTTTCTCCATTTTAGGACTGATGTTACCCAGCTCTCACCTCTGGTGCTTGCTCTGTAAACCTTTGTGAAGCATCTGTTTTTGCAAAGGGTGCTGAAGTCAAAAGTGCTGCTGTCAATTGAAAACGTCTCTCCATTCTTATGAGAAATAATTCACACTGCAGCTTTTTGAAAACTGCTGCCTACAAGAAGCCTTTTTCGTGCTGTAGGCTTGACATTGGCAGAGAAGTGGATTGACAGAACAGAAACAAATAAAAATGTATGCACGCACACACACAGACACACGCACACACGTTTTATAATGTATGACAGTGTGTACTCATTTAACCCAAGTTTAGCATTATTAGTTCCTATTTTTAAGCACAAACCCTAACTAAATTTGTTTCCGTATAGCAAAACAATTTTAAATGGAAAAGTGAAAAACCTTGTTTTCCTACATTTTTGCCTGAGGCTAACTGGTTAACAGCTCTGTGAGAGTATCATGTTTACTTGTAACAAAGAAATTTCTGATTACTCTGCCAATCATTTCTGCATTCACATCATTCCCTTCAAAGAAAAGTACATTCACTCAAGGTTGTCCCTGTCATATTGATGGTTATATGTTGTATATTTTGTTCCGTTATTAATCCCCTCAAAAAAAAGTTATTAGCTAACACACAATTTTCTTCTGATGGATGCATTTCATTTTATGGCATGTCGTCCATGTTTTTGGAGTTTAGCGCTTTTTGCAGTAGAAACTTGTAACTTTGCTAAATACTCTGGAGAGTAAATATTGCAGATGACATTCCAGCAGCAACTCAATGATGTCATCAATCATGGTTTTAGAGAAGTTGGTCATACAGTATAACAGCATATCAGTACATTTTTTGTGGCATTCTGAAAGAATACATACATTGTAATATGTTGCATTCCTTTACAGAATTACTCTGTAATGCAATACTTGTACATTTGACAGTAACTGCATGCTTAAATGATTTATGGACTTTGTGTTGAGAATGTTTGTAAAATTGAATATGGGGATAATGTGGTTAAGATGGCTTCAAGGAAAAAAAAACAATGCAGATAAGGTAACTCCTCTCTACTGTTCTCAGGGTTATAATTTACCTTTATATAATTGCCAATTTTCTGCCAATGCCATCTTTTTAATGATGCCAACTGTTCTAAGATGGAGGTATGAAAATTACCATCATGTGCCCACTTTAGTGTGCAGTTATGGCTAAGCTGCAGAGTTAAAGATTTATAGCCTTGTGGCATGGTGTAAATTGGTAGAAAACTTTGTGGACAATAAAATTTGAAGACCTTGGTGAAATGAATGCTGCTTCCATAAAATGAGAATACAGATTGTCTGATGAAATACAATGTTTAAAAAAGTCTCAAGCAGTGGAAAAATCTTAATTTAATATGTGCAATGTATAATACATTTTTTTTGAAAAACAAAATATCATGTAATTTTTTTTCCTAGGCAGAGTGAAATCTATGTTTTTCTTTTCTTGATTTACTGTAAGCACATTTGAAAAGTGATATGGGAGCTTAGTCTGTACTGGTGCTTCGGACTTCCAAAGTCACATGCTTCACTCATGTCCTCAGCACCAAGTGTGCGTGAAGTTCACATTTTCTCCCCTTTGCCCGTCAGGATTTAGTTAGGATGCTCTTGTTTTCTTTCAAAGACGTGCACTTCAGTTTAAGTTACTGTCCCTGGTGTTTCAATGAGAGTTTTGCACTGCATTGGTGCCTCTTACAGGGTAAACCATATAATTGGTCCTTTTTAGTCTGAGACCTGCTCCCTTTCCTCTTATTGAATATATATTTAATTAATGACTTTATGGACATATTTTACTCACTAAAAAACAGAACTAACAGATTAATATTTACCTAGTTCCATTTTACATCAGTGTACTTTGTCCAGCTGTCAAAAGAGGATAATAAACATAAAGCTCTCACGTAGTAAATGGATGCCTGAACCAAAGGTAATGTCAATAATACCATCTTTTGTAGACAGATGAAAATGTAGCATAAATTACTGTAATGGTGAGCAGGGGGGTATGCCGTATCTGTGCTCCTCCAGGCTCAGTACTGGTGTCCTGCTGTCATGTTTGTTACTGAAGATGAGGACATGCCATCCAGACTCCAGCCCTCAGCTCCACTCTGATGGGGCTGCTTTCTCAAGCTGCGAACACATCGCCACACACACAGCAAACAACAGGGTTGCTTATCCAGAGCTCAGCAAGGACATAGAAGACCTGGGACGAAGAAAGTTAAACGATTACATTCACTGTATATTTTTGTAAATAATGAAATTAATGAGTGTATAAGGAACTATCTCTCTTTTTTGGTTCTTAATGCGCATTTGGCTGCTTATCGTACAGTCACTGTGACAGCATGCCTATTTAGCAGGAAATGGTGATGTAGCGTTTAGGTGTGCACATAATCCTCTGCAGCTGCATCCAAGGCAACATAAGGGGTTCCTTGTGTGTGGCCAGCCCTGCCATTTTGGAACACTACAGGCAAAACTATTGCAGGATATTACTGTTGAAGCACAGCCAAAAAGATTATACTGACATACGATAGTAGTTAACAATTTTTAACCAGCTTCTATAAAAGTTTTAAGAGACAGAAATTAGGTATCAAACAAAAGAGATCCTTCATCATTACCAGTAACATGGTGCTGTAAAAATGACCTTTCCTAACTTGTAATTAATGAAAATATTATAAGCACCTTTCCAAAGAGGTTTTGACTGTAAAATTGCGCAGCATGCCTTTAAAAGCAGCTCATGTGATTCTGTTTATTGGTGAATCTGAACCTCAGCTAACCAATCACAGAAAGGCATCAGCTGAGCACACACAAAACTGCTCAGTCTTGTTATACAATAAAGCTGCTGAGGAAAAAACTGAACAAAATGTTGTTTGTTGAGCCAGAGACTACAAGTTCTAATAAAATAAATGTCAAAACCATGGGGTCATGTCCTCTAACCTACCATCTAATATACTAGAACCTGAAACCCACAGGGTCTGCAGGACAGGGTGAAGGACCAGTGTACCTAAAGGCCTTATCAGGACCTCCCCTCTGGGACAAACATGTAGCATGGAGTGTAGAATTTAAACTGCAGTTTGAATGCATTTATATTACATCCCTAGTGCATAACCTTAACCTATCATTCATTTATGGTAGATTTTCTAAGATTCATTATGCAAATCATTTACATCTTTTCCAGTCAAATTTAAGTAGTAGATCTATTTTTCATATATATTAGGGGTGAACTCTGCACAGCCGTTGGACAGCATTTATCGCCTGGTTTTCAGACTTCTTAAAATAATGGTGGTACAAGCCGTGGTTGCTGCCGGCTTTGATAAATCTTATCGTGCCTCCTCTATGCATTAATTTACATTAATCCTGTCCCAGATTCGTAGGCTCAGCTTTGCGGACCTCAGAGAACATATGCAATAGGACGTGGCGTTACAGAGCCACGCCCCAGTCAGTCTCCGGTCTTACTGCTTGCAGCGATAGCTCCACGACTCCTTAAACTGCTGTAGTCGGCTGATAAACGTTGCTCTTCCGCCGAAGCCTTTTCACAAATCATGGCGACCACTCAACAGTAAGGTCGGACCCATGGCGAACGATTAACATTAATGTCCGACATTGCTGTTCCGCATAGCGCAAACAGCTGAAACACGCATTATAATAACCGCAGTCTGACTGCATCGTGCTCATTTGTGATTAAATTTCCTATCGATAGTCAGGACAGAAAATGGTCAAAATACCACACAGTATGCATTTTGCAGATACAAACATTTTATTGCGAAAAGATTAATTACATTACGACCACGGTACAGGCTAAAATTAAACCACACCCTGAAACAGGGAAAATCTGCCTTAGCTGATGCCAGTTTAAATGAAAAGAAACTGGGAAAGGTTTCAAGGTCTCTTTCCATCAGCTTCTAGCCCCAAATTTTAATATACACAGTTATTTCAGCCAGAATAATTAGGCTTTTGTTAAGTTTGTTTCAGTGTAATTTTGTCTGCCCAGTGATACAAATGAATTCTATGAAAACCGCGGTTGCTGATTCAAACGTATATGTTATATACACGTATTCATCATGACAAGCACTATGGTTGTGTGATGGAACTTGTTTTGTAAGAAATCACCCCTGAAACTGGATGTGTTATCAAATACATTCTTACTATTCAGATTCTCATTGAGCATGTAAAAAAAATGTGTATATTTGAAATTAATAACTTTTTAAAGCTTTTCCTTCATATTTTAGTGTATAGTGTTTTTAATGTTACCTGCAGTTATGACTGTGTAAACTATACATTTCTGTAGGGCAAAACAAGAATAACATAAGTCTGTTTTTTGCCCATTGAAAAAGAATGACTACTGTGAATCCTCCTGTGATGTCAGTAATGGGAGCTCATAACACAAAGAGCACTCACTGTTTTTATCTTTCTTGCCACCATAGAAACCCCCTGAGAGCACAACGCTCTGAAAATAATCATGACTTATTTAATGCTGGACTAAAATGAGTGCAAACCAGGTTCACATTATTGTGCTTTCTGCTTTGGATTTCGTCATTTGATTTATTTTAAAAGTTTTGTGAAATTGAAAGACTGCATTGCTTTTGGGTGACGTGTTGGTATTGTTTAAGTGAGAAACACAGAAAACTAGGCCTTTTTCTTCAATGAACTCAACGTGAGTGTAGATTCCATTACGAGGATCTGGAAATAAACATAGATACACTGTATAGTGTTTCTCTGTTTCAGGTTGCAGGATATCCTCAAATATAAAAAACAAGTAAATATACAAAAGTGAACACATTTACAGTTTTTTTTTCTTTTTTTTTCTAGTAACCACATCAGGTAAATGAAGTATTTTACAAGGCAATGCCTGCTAATATTATTAAAGATGTCAGACTACATACAAATTATTTCCACAGATCTCCAGTGTCTCTCTTTGTATATATGTTATATCAATGTATTTGATAGATACAGACACCCATGGCTGAGTTTTTAGTGATTTTTTCAAAGCACAGTCTTTATGATTTACTGCTACGTAAATTCCACAGAAGCCTAATTTTTGTAAAATAATTTATTTGGCCATTAGAAATGAAAGCGTACATTACGGACAGCATGCATTTACTGGTAGTATTTGTGGAAATGTTTTATAGGCAATATAATCCAATTTCTTAACGTGTATGAAATACAGGCAATTTCGTTCTGCTTTTTATTGCATGCCCTTTTCTTGCCAACAGATGGCTTCGGGGGAGCACAAGATGGCCCAGTCAAGATATGGGTGCCAATTACAACATGTCTCTTTTATGCCACACGAACCATATTATGTTATGGGACAACTTAATAACTTTCAATTCTACCATGTCTGCAGTAGCTAATAGGCTGTTTCCTTTTTCTGGATGTGAAGGAATTTTACCAGGTTGTCTATATTTGATTCATTTAGAGCTAGTTGTCTTTCATGTATACAGGCAAGGATGGATTTAGTGGAGTTGGGGTCCCTGCCCTGGAGGTCCTGATGGGCCCTTACCAACACTGTAAAATGCTGCTGTACCAAACAAAACAGACTAGAACAAGAGCAAACTCTATACTGGCATACTGTAAATATCAAAATTGTAGGCTGAGACATTGGTGTACAGCAATATGAAAGCTATAAGTTTATAGGCCTTTAGATAGAGGACAGACCGTAACGCAGATTCTTAGTTTGAAGGACGGCATCTAAAGCACTCGAAAATTGACCTAAGCTTAGCTGACTTACTAACGTTATGAGAAATATGAAGTGTGATGTATCCAGCTTTGCATCATTATTTTGCTAATGCATCACATTCCATACATCTTATTTGTCAAACAAAATCTAGATAAAAATTATTTTCTCAATCATGTGTTCTGAGAAAGTAAAATGGAAATTAGCTCAGACTGAATCATCTAACATGACCTTTATCCAGCAAGATGGAGCGGTGCTGTCCTTTATAAAGGTGACATTAACATTAGTCATAGCCTGACTTTGTTGTTCAGAGGGCTTTGGTCAGGAAGTCATGTTCTCTGCCTCATCAAAGTTTGCTGGTGACTGTGGCAAGGACAGTGATCTGGTGCTAATGCCAGTACAAGCACTAGTTGTACCCTGAGAAAGTAATGCAACATCTACAGTGTTCACATGAAACAACAAGCTGTCATCATTACATCTCTGAATCAACTATTTGCCATAGAATTGGATGCCAAGAGATGGAACTGCCTACTTTACACTGAGCAGAAATGTGTATTGGATTGACAAAATATCTACATTGGTTCCACATAGTAACGTTTATATGATTAAGTTGATTGAATACACAGTGGAACCTCGGTTTACGAGCACCTCCCTTCATTAACTTTTCAGTTCACAAACTATATTTCCGCCCAAAAAAAGCCTCAGTTGTCGTACTGCGTCTCGGTTCACGAACCACATAAGCCGACAACGACGGTTGTGCATGCGTGTCAGCTGCTGTATAGCTTTCTCGCAGTGCGCATCTCTGTTCGACTTCAGCTTGCTTTCTTTTGAATTTCATTGTGTTTTGTGTTCTACTTCATTATAAACTATTAAGTAAGACACCATGGGACCAAACAAGGACAGTGATAACAAAGGAAAAAGAAAAATGACCCGAATTGCAGTAGAGATGAAGAAAGAAATCATTGCTAAACATGAAAATGGTGTTCGTGCCATTGATCTGGCTTATCAGTTTGGTCTGACAAAATCAACGGTCTCTACTATTCTAAAAAGTAAAGAGAAGGTCAAGTTAGCACATGTAGCAAGAGGGGTGAACATTATTACTAAACAAAGATCACAGATGCTTGAAGAGGTGGAGAAATTGCTGCTCATTTGGATAAACGAGAAAATGTTAGCTGGTGACAGTGTTGCTGAGGGTATTATATGTGAAAAAGCAAGGCGATCTGTACAGGTAAGGTAACATTAAATTAAGTTTTTGTCTATATTTTATCTGTTTAGTATTGTGTTTATCATTTTTTGTATTAGATTTAATGATCTTCTGGGGTCCAGGAACAGATTAATCCATTTTACATTGATTCCTATGGGAAAAATTGTTTAATTCACAAACTTTCTGCATTATGAACGGCCTTCAGGAACAAATTAAGTTCATGAACCAAGGTTCCACTGTAAATAATTTCTGGAAACTTTTTATGTGCAACCAACATCAGTATATATATTTTTACATTAACATACTTTTGTTCTGTGTATGTCTTTCAAAGTAAGTGTGTTAATATCTCCTTATACAGAATACAAATTCATATTTTAGCCTTTTCCCCAGCTTTCCACAAAGGAGATAGATTCCTTGGGGGACTCTGGCTTTTACTTGCCCTGATGGCTTTGGTAATGCTCTCTGAAACTGCCTTCAGGATCTGATCATTTCCCCGAATGTGGTGGTTTGAGGGGCTTTGTAGTATGTCATAAACAGCTCAAATAAGGAATCTAATAAGGAATTTAATTTGGTGAAAGTCTACTTGTGAGAGGTTTGACCAGGGGTCTCCAACTTTCACTATCAAAATAGCCATTTTTAGTCCCTCTCCCATTACAGGGAATGCTACTGCAGAGGGGTGGAAAAGCCACGCGGGGCTCCAGAGCCGCAGGATGCCAACCCCTGGATTAGACCAAAAGATCTTTTGCTACTACACACTCTTCCACCTTGTCCATTTTCCCTGTTGTGTCACTCCAACCATCCTGCTTGCTTATTTCAGCCACACCTGCTTGTACATCTTCGTCCTGTATCAGAAAGGTCCCATCCTTTCACTGGCCCTTGTCATCCTTGGGCTATGGGAAACACCCCAAGTCAGCTTTTCCAGTTGCCACTGTTCCTATTAACATCTTCTGCCAAAGCCTTGACACTGCTATCTCCTGTGCCTCTTCCACCTCCCAATTTTTACCAGTTTGTATTTGTGCCTGCTAACGCCACCTGTACATCTTCTGAATACTTGTATTGCATGGCTTCTCTAGTGTGTGACACCATGAATTCCTCCGCAAGGCCACTAAATGGAAGTTGCAGAATGTAACTTATTCCATACAGAGCTGTGCTGTTGAGTCTTCGTGGATGTTTGAGCCATATGTGGTGGAAGCTGCTGATCACCACCAATGTTAATGGGACCATATACACCAAAGTGACCATAACACTTTGGACAAGATGCCATGTTGATAGATCCAGGCCTTGAATCTATCAGGGAGTCCTGACTGGTCCACTTTTGTGAACCAAAATTCCAGCTTTTTGTTTCTCTTTCAAATAGCTACCAAGCTTCTCAGGCTCAAACAGAAACCTCTCCCTGAACTCTTTAGTCGCTGTTCAGTAAAGAACAGAACCAGTGACATCATTTTGAGTGGTTTACATCTCATCCTCACCCAGCTGATGATTTCTTCTAAGCCTTTCAGTATCCACCTGCTCACCGGAACAGATGTTGTAGTAACTGTGAGGACATCCACAAATGCTCTGATTGGGGGTTGTCAAATGCCAGTCTAGGTGCCCGGGTGTTGGCACTAAACTCTGATTTTACTAACATTTTTATAACCAGGACAAACATGGTGACTGAAACTGTACATCCTGTTATGATATGATAGTATTACACTCTCTGGGCTTTGCCAGTCAGGCATCATTGATCCCAAAATAATGGTTAACCAGAAATGATTATAGCGCTTCATGGTTAGCAGTGTGATTTTACTGGGGATATAGTGGTAATATAATATGAGTTACACCAGTTTATGAGGTATAGACACATATGCATTATCAAGGTCCAACCTCTCTAATGAGTTGCATAACTACTCCGGAGTGTTCGAGACTCCAAGAATACTTTCCTTTTGTATTTAAGTTTCAGTGCAGTGGTTTCCCAGAAGAAATTCTGTTTACCTTTTGGACTCTATGCTCAATAGGGAGATTAACTGAAACTGGCTGATGTTACTTGTCCTTTTTACGGTTAACCAGACACCTTCAGCAAATCTCTACTGGTCAGTAACTAGACCTCTTTGCCCAATCACCTTCGTTACCCTACAAAAAATGTCACAGGAGGTCAGGGCATTGCCTGTAGGCCATATATAGGACCCCACTGAGCAGATGCTGATTGTGTTCTTTTATTCTCCTGTATCTCCTTCCATATGGGCTCATTCTAGTTGATCTCAGTAGTTGAGAGCTGTGGTTTGATAAGGCCATCATACTCTCCTGTCCTCTCCTCCTTTGTACATATGAATATGGTTGGTTACATTATGCACATATTAGTATTACAAGCATTTAATATGATGGCCATTCAAGATTAGATGCTCATTTGTTTTGTTTTTCGTTTCTATGCACATTTTGTAATATGCTTATTGGTGGACATCATGGAAAGCTGTAAAACCATCAAAAAGTGCTTCTGGATAACTGGCTTCAGTGACATTTTCTTTTTTTCACACAACAAAATGTCTTCTGCTTGCTCTTCTGTCCACGTCCCTCATTGGGTCTTTGTCCTGTCCTTTGGGCCTTCTCGCTAAGCTTAAAATAATAATTCTTCAGTGCTTTATACAACTGCCAGTGCTTTATTCAAAAAGACATTAAACATTCTTTTATTTTTCACAGCAACTGGTTTTGTAAAAACATTTTTATTTAGTTTTTATGGTATCTCATTGACTGAAAAATAACATTTTTACCATAGTTTATTTTTTTAATACCATAAGCAACACTAAGAAGATGTATTCTTGTGGTTCTGGATTTATGTACATAATGGTTGATATTATGTTTCACCATGGAAAAATAATTTAAATTTTTTGACAACACAAATGCTGATTCATGAAGCACTTTTCATCTCACTCTATGTCTAAAGTAAACAAAACCACAGTCCCTGTGTAGATCACCCCAGTGGAAATTCATTAACTGTTCTCTAAAAGTAAAAACCACAGAAAATCCATCATGATAGACTGTGGACTACAAAGTAAAATGATTTGTGGGTAGAATGTATGTGAATTCTGTAACGTTCTATAAAGCTTTTGAAAGACTCTGATTGGAGTAAGCAGTTTCACACACACACACACACACACACACAAAATGTAAAAATATAATAGGAGCAGTAATTGTACTAAATAGTCATTTTCTATATTCATACTATGTTTAATCAGCTTCAAATACTATGATATCATCATGATCTTTATAAACAGTACAGAACACACACACACACACACATATATATATATATATATATATATATATATATATATATG
>JABJVR010007777.1:0-11213 GCA_025773905.1 Chitala chitala | reverse complement strand
TTTAATGTTGTCTTTATTGCTGCTTTAGTTATTAAATTTTTTTTTTAATAAAGCTGTGGTTCTTAAATTTTTACTTTTACGCCCCTCTACCCCCCCCCCCCCCCCAACACACACACACCAGAGGACTACTGTTTTTGAATGAGGACCAAAATATTTTTTTGTTAGTTTACTATTGAAAATTTTGACTCATTAATAAGTGTGTTCTTATGATTTTATTTAACATGTGCAACTCTAATTTTGACACCCTCAGAGGAGACAAAGCCTCCCCCCTGTGATCTTGGCTATCGTCAAAAGGGATTGTGGCCGTTTTATATCTATACTATGTAATATCAAGGCACATGCATCACTGTTAATACATTTACAGACGTTTGAGACAAGAACACAAATAAGATTATTTCAACAGAAAAAAATTAAGTAGTCATATTTTAGTTGAAATATCAGGAATTATTATTGGGTTATCATATTGTTAAAAAAAACTGAATTAACTGAAGTGTCATATAAAATCTTAAAATATTAAAACACTTCTAAACATAAGATCTATTTTGTGTTATGTTTAATTTCGGTATTTAATGACTAACCTTTCTAATATCACTAAATTATACTTCACATTTCTGCCCTTCTGCAGACTCAGATTAGATTTAGAACTTATAAAATGTAAAGTTTATGAACCCTGATGTAACTCACATGGGGTGGACAAACGAATGGAAAAGCCACATGAAAAAGGAGCTTCGCTTTGAAGTAACTTGGTCACAAATAAACACAGCTGCAAAAGTGAGTCACAGCTGACAATGAGCACATTGTTATGTTGTTTTTAAAAGCATGAGCACACTAATATGGTTTCAAAGTTTTGAGGCATCAGTTACAATAACCCATAATGGCACAATCTGTGCTTTGCATAACTATAGTAGACATAAGAGTTAAGGAAGATGAGGCCATTTGATCAGGGTGCTGTAGTTTCTTCAGTGTGTTCTCCATATTTCAAGGTAATAATGCTTCTACACACACCAACATGAAGTCGAATGCCTTCTGTGGCTTCTCCAAACACCTGACCTAAAGATCACAGAAAATTTATGAGGCTCAGAATGTCAACTAGCAATCTGTCTCCATCCCTCAAAGAAATTTAGGCTTTTTATCACACTGTTTAGAAGTTGTATAAGATATTGCAATAAACAAATGAAGCAGTTCTTAAGGCATATCACATTAATATGTTATATTTCTGTTTATCCACCAGCCTGTAGAAACCAGTACTACCAAATATAGATCCTAGTACTGTAATTCACTATATCAAAGTTAATTGTCTGAGCTATTCCAATTTTGAACATAAAAGATTTGTAGGTAAACCTTTTAAGTAACAAAAAAGTTTGAAATATTTTGGAAATGTATTATACCAGTATAATCATGTACTGTGACAATACTCTAGTAAACATTTAGTTCATACCAGGTGAAGGACACTGTTCATGTAATCTGTGTAAAAAGTGGTCAGACTTTTGATTACACGTTAAAACCCTTTTTTTAGCGATGATATTGTTGGATGCCCTGTGGTGGGTTGATGCCCCACCCAGGGTGTCCCCTGCCCTGCGCCCTGTGCTTCCTGGGATGGGCTCCAGGCTTCCTGCGACCCTGAATTGAATAAGGCGGTACAGCAAATGGATGGATGGGTATTGCTGGATACTGCTTTGTAAGGATTTTCAGGATCACTGTATAGATTAAATTGCTGTAGAGTCAGTCACAGAATGAGCCCCTTTAATGGGTGTGGTACTGAAAATGTGAGGACACAGATTTTTGTGAGACTGTGCTCTCTGTAAACACAGGTACTGCTCCAGTTCCAATCGTACAGATTATACTAATTAACTGAAGTCATGTGACAGCAATGGTAGTCACAGAGGAAATCTTTCATGCATTTTTTTGTCTTGCGGTTTTTTTTTTTTTTTTTTTTTTACTAAGACATCCAGACGAAGGTCTCTGAGGGGCTTGTAGCAAGATGCAGCAAGTGTCTGTTTATTTGCTGCATCCTCACCAGTGTCCCACGGTAACACCATTTGCTGCATCTTCACCAGTGTCCTACGGTAACACCATGTACTGCATCTTCACCAGTGTCCCATGGTAACACCATGTACTGCATCTTCACCAGTGTCCTGTGGTATCACCGTTTGCTGTGACACCACTCACTGTCATCAAGGGAGTAAGTCCTAATCCATTAACATTACTGTCATTCAGCCTCTGCACCCGATAAGCCTCATAGTGGACCTCATGGGTGATGTCCTTTAAATCTTGCAGGTGGGATCTGGGTAAAGGAACAAGAGGAAATGTGTGGATTGCACAGGCAAGGCAAAAGAACAGAATTGTTTTAAGATCTTAACTGAGGAACAGGCCCTGATATTCTCTGGTGCTGTAAGAGAGCAGCAGACCTCCAGGAGCCCCATATGTTGGTGCCTCTGGTGATCTTTAGTGACCACAGGAAGCCTCAGCTTCTTATATGAAAACAGCATAATGAGGAATCATAGAATATTCATGAAAAACTGTGTAATCTGCTCTGACTGAAGACATTATCACATTAATAATGCCCTTTTATCATATAAGGATGAAACAGAAATGTTCACACTAATGCAGAAACTGTCATGGTGACTACCAACAATAAATTATTCTTACCTGATAAGCAGATCTCTCAGGTTGACAAACTCGCAGTGTGCAATATTTTCAACTGTAAAAATACAGAGAAATTATCAGTTATGTGCTTGAATGAATTTTCAGTATATAGATTCAAATGAAGCCAGAAGTATAGTATTTTTGCCGCTAGAGGGTAGTGTTTTGCACATGCCTTAAATCTTGTTTATGAGATAGGAAAAGGCTAAATGCACATGCTTTAAGGCTGACCTGACAGACTCCGTTGTGGTTAACATGTAAAGTGTGCATCAGCACTGAGTGCTCAGTGCTCATATGGATAAATGTAATGAAGTGATTTTGCACAACAAGGCTGGATTTGGGCTAAGTGCTCCGTTAAGAAGAATTGTGGCTGATAGCTCCCATCCTGGACACAAACGTTTTGAGACTATCCTTTGGCAAGAGGCTGTGGTCAATCAGTACCAAAACTACACGGCAGAAAAACAGCTTCTTTCCATCTGCAGCTGCCTTAATCAACAAGGCCCAAGACCCCCACTGACAATCGTGATATCGACAGACATGACATACACCAGCACAATGTGTTCATTAACAGAACTTGTTGCATTTTCATTTGCACAGTATGTACACTCACTACCTCAGCCTGTTTTTTGCACACAGGTCTTTTTATTTAACTATGTAACATGAGCTGTATTGTTTTCTTAAAGTTTTATATTTATCATCTATTTGTAGTACTTCCTATCCTTCCTACCTAATGTTTTTTCTCTGTCTTTCTATGTCTGTCTGTCTGTCTCTCTCTCTCTCTCTCTCTCTCTCTCTCTCTCCAAACAGTTTTTGCACCACATTACTGCAACAAATTCCTTGTATGTGAAAACATACTTGCCATCAAACCTGATTCAGACCAAGAGCTGCTTGGAACAGACCCCAGAAAACAGGAGCACAAAACATGCATGCATGACAATTATTGCATATTTCCTGCGTTTCTTTATCTTGATCAACACTCAGATTGTTGCTGATTTGGGCAGTCTAACAAATTAGCCAGAATTGTATTTTGTTCATAAAGTACATTATGTAGTCTGTATAGTATGTATAACTGCACAGTGGATGTTTTTACATCATAATGTGGTCAGGTGACTCAATGGGTAGAACATCAGGCTGGGATGCAGAAGTTTCAAATATCAGCCCAGCCACCAGGTGTATCCTTGAAAAAGACACACACACAGCGCTAGCTCATTGTAAGCCATATGTGAAATGTCGCTTTGGATAAAAGTGTCTGCTAAATGACTAAATGTCAGGCCACTGCATCCTATCTGGGTGTTGTAAACAATGGCAGTGTCCTTATTTACTCGGAGGTGGAGGAGAAAGGGAGAAGATCTATTCCTGGTAACAAACTTACCTTCAACTATACCCCATTTAGTTCTCCTCCCTAGGACTTTGTGCCCATTTATCTGGTGCTCCTTGTCTGTTCCCACCACCGCAAAGGGGATTTTTTCCTGCAAGATACACACAATGACTCTTGTACTGTCTGTGGTTAAATGATCACAGCTTGCTTAACTGATGAGCTGTGATAAATCAATTTATGAATTCCATGAAAATAGCTTCCTGCACTTGCTATTTTTGATATTTTGAGGACAGCATAAATTTTGTGTATGGTACAGTGTTGAATTATAGCCGTCCAACATATGAAAGTCGTTACCCTGATTTTATCATTCATTATCCTGTCTTCCACGTCTCCATCGTAATCCTCGTGTGGGTACACCCTGATTTCATTGGCTCGGAGGTCATTCTGCACCTGCAGCAAAACAACAATGGTTTGATCCATTCAGTAGTAACTTGTTCACCACACATGTTCTGTGTACATGCTCAGTTCTCATAGTTACAATAAATTTCACCATATTATTTTTATGAATGAGCAGGGTAATATGTAAGGAATCCCGGTACTTATGGTGTACAGGTTCATGCAAATGTATCATTAGGGTTTGGTCCATAAATGCAGTTTATGAGAAAATGTTTCTGCAGGTAAATGTGGTGTGAAATGTTCACAATACGCTGTATATTCAGTAAACATTATCTTCACATGATTGACCCTGAAGCAGGAAATCTACATCTGTCTAAGAGCCAATTTGTTCCACATTAAGATAATTCAATATAGATTCGCAGCAGTAACTAACAATTCCCCAGATTAAAGACTTTCTGAGCACTCAGTTTACAATACTTATTTTTAAATTATGAAAGTTGATTATTTTAACGAATAACAATACATTACTGGAGCTGTTAATGACATATAACTACTCCCCCCCCCCTTGGTTCTAGGTCCGCTCACCCTTTTTCTGAACTCCAGTCTCTCCTCGATGGTTAGAGTGTCTCCCTTAGCAATTACAGGGACCAGGTTCACAATACCACCAAGTCTCTTCATGAACTCCACATCTATAGGACGTAACCTGAATCAAATAAAGAAACAAGCGTACACAGTGCTATGGTAAAACTACACTGCTTCACACCTACATCTAATTAATCCTCTACAATGACTGCCTGTTAAATTTCTTTTGAGAACACCATGCAGAAAATGTCTCCATAGATTCCAAGATCTTAAACTGTGCCAGCAGCATTCTAGAAAAAAACAATGAACGCATATAACAAAAGTAGAGAAGGTCTTGAGGCTGTTCTGCAAGAGAACTCGTGTGTCATGTCCATCCAGAAAGATAGCTGAGTGACAGAAGTGAGTGACTGCTTTGTCTTTACTCACAGCTCTTGGTGATACTGATCTACAAAACAAGGGAAATTATGGCCAAAACAAAGTCTCCCTGTATAAGTCTGCAAAGGTCATTTGCTAGTTATAAACCCATCAAATTGTTCTGTATTCATTTGCAAGATTAGAATCACTTGTTTCCATAAACAAGTCATTTTGAAAGAGGTGTGTTAAAAACACTATTCTGCTCATATTTCTATATAAGTGCCTAGTTTGTTATTTTCACTTCACTGTGACAGTAATTTAAAAAATGTACTCCAAATCACTGAAAATAGGCTGATTGTACACTGACCTGAGGTCAGTGGGAAGAACACGAGGGGATGACAGTGATGGTGCCATACCGGTGTCCAGTGGGGGGCAGGAAGTAGACACAGCAGTGGACGCGTGTGTCTGGGATTTTCCTCTTCCTCTCGATGCTGAGCTCCTCCCTCAGGTATTTGCCGTACTGCCCCGTGATGTAATTCAGTACAGGCTCCCAGCTGAGGAGGAATCGAGGGTACAGACATGTCGGGTTACTCCTGTGACTCCTTTCCAAAACACGGCACGCTGATAGCAGTGGTTGTTGCTGTGAGAGCGTTCACACCTCCTACGCTCAGGTGTCTATCTGAACACTTTGATAGGCAGCCCCAGCTCACCAGTTCTCATTGTTAATGTGGTCTCCAAACCCTGGGGTGTCAGTCACAGTCAGCTTCATCTTCAGACCCCTCTCTTCTATTACTGTTGGGAGCACAAAATGAGCAAGTAAGCCATGGTGGGCATTCTCCATAAATACTGTGTTCTTCTTATCGTTCGTAACACACCACTTGATGATATCATCATTATTCATTGATCATTTTTATTTTATAATGGATATTTTTCCAACTTGTATGTACAATATGTAGCTCCTTCGAGGCTGCTACTAGAGATTTTGGGCCCCATGAAAGATATTCTGTTATATGTTAGATCTTACATTAAGATGTTTTACTGTGTTCTAACTTTTGAGGACCCCTGTCAGTCATGTGCTCTTGGAAACATCCTAGGGGTTTCCCCTGTAAGTTGTTACTGAACCCCATTATGTTAGATTCAGCCCAACAGCCCATTTTTTAGTTTAATTGTCCAAGGAGACGGTCAGGTTATTTATGTCAAACTGCTATCTGTTCATCAACAAAAGGTGATCACCCAGGAAATCGAGCCAACAAACCAGAAAAAAAATACCCCTAAGGTACAACAGAGCTGCTCTCAGAGACTTGACCATGAGCTGACAGTCAGTACAACAGAGGAATCATCCTGTCACTTGGGTTGTGCTAACAGAAAACCTTCATATAACGCAAGTGAAAGTTACGAACAACACAGACGAGAACTTACAGGAAAACGGAAATGCAAGTAACTACGGTACTGGGCATTGTGTCCATGCAGCAGTTTAGAACAGCTAAGGAAGTGTTGAGTTGATCTCGGGGTGTGACTGATAGGGATGCAATAAGGAATTACAGACCAGATAAATTAGTATTACAAAGAAAGCAAAATATCTTTTATCTGATGTAATATTTACTTTTCAAATAGTTGTAAAGGTAAGAACGTTTCTAAAATATGTATAATCCATTGTGATAACACTTTCTATGCCTTTCCTATTCAGTCCTAATTGTGTCAGTGCACTAATAGTAGACAGTTTTAGCTCCCTTCTCAGACAGAGCACAGTGGTGCCTCGTGATCTAAACAGTTAACTGTTCTTCTCAGATGCTTGTGAGGTTGTGCAAGTATCCACAGCCTTTCACTTTCCATTGAAGCTAGCTTTTCCAATCCGACGTGTTCGAAAATGACCTTTGTGAAAGCCATTTATCTAATTTCAAAACAACTGACCTGGACTGGGGTTGAAAGTGATTCACCATTCAACAAATGTGCAGGAAAACACACAGGCTTGTTATGTCATCTGACAACTAAAACTAAGCTCCTGTAATGAGGGTAATTGTACATAATACATGCTGCACATCAAATAACATCCCAAACAGTTGTGGAATGCAAAAGTTATGTGATATTAAAAAACAAATCCTTCTTTATTTTGACTTAACTACTGTGTTAAAGATACAAAACAGATGTCATTAATTATCAGAATGTGTATGATAACTCCAGCTACTGTCATAAACATAAGTCATAAACATTCTGGGTGATGTGCCACAATCTGAGGAGACAAATGGGGAACGTGTCTACCTATAAGGAAAGGTAAGCCGAGAACTATGAGATCAGTTTTCGACACCAAACCCAGCAGAGTGGCTGCTGTGGCTTTTCTGCCTGGACCTCGTAAATCAAACCTTTCAGCGGGACGATTGTTTAAATGTCACACTCTCACCATGTAAAACCAAATTCCTTTCACTGACTTCGCTATTATCTTCAAAATATTTTCTGCACAAATTCCTCTTTTTTTTTTTTGAACAGTCGCTGAGTATGTTCAAGCATTATTTGTACTGGGTGAAAACACAACATTGCCAGCAGTAATTCTGGTTATCTGTAGTTCGTTTTTTTATGAGAAGGAATTACTTGCCATTGCTGACAGACTCTATGTGGACCGTCTTGTGGATTTTTTCCTCGTAATTTGGGGTGCAGGACTTCCGGCTCACTTTGGATTTAAACAGCGTGTTTACCAGGGTTGATTTTCCGAGGCCGCTCTGACCTGCAGAAGACAATGTTGAACACCTGAGTCACAATGTGTGTCAGTTTCACACTGTACAGTCAGAATAAGTGTTTCTGTCAAAGTGAGTTCATGTCCTTGATCATTACCGCCAAGCTCACAGAGTGCATGTCATGTCACCGTAACACTGGATTGCACAACTGGGCTTGGTAAAGAACCAATCCAGGCCTGTTGACAACAATATCAGCAGCAAAACAGGAACAGAACCGGACTGGGATGAAGAGCAAGTCTGGACAAAAGATGCACAAGCAGGTACTGCTATAAAATGTCAGTATTAAGCTTTGGGAAGGTGTGTCTGAGACATTTTTACTGTTTGCCTGTTTTGTTTGTCACATCGCAGTGTGCATGTAGTAATGTTGCAATTTAAATCAAATGTCTTGCAAGTATGTGTTTAATATCCCACCTGATTATATCAATACTGTCAGTATGGAGGGCCCTAAGCTCTTCTGAATGTCACAGCACCCCAGGCCATCTGCTCAAACACAACCCTGCCCGTGCATCTTGCCTCTTGGGAATGATCAGGAACACACAATTCCATTGCTCTTCACAGAAAGGCGGGCCCTCGAATTTCAGGCCACTCTAGTGTAACTGAACAAATGCCTTACACTTTGATTTTATTGCTTTCTACACCAATAAGTTCTCCTTTTGGGTACTTAATATCATTTAATTTTTTGAACTGTACATTTACAGATGAAGGGCTGGATAAAAGGATGCCTCTGAAGTCAAAGTTTTTACACAAACCTACAGCAGATTCCACCAGCAGATCCAACAAGCCTGGTGTCTTAAACTGATGATTGCAAAATTGCGGGGAATTACTATGTAGATATTTGGGATGTGATTTTATTGTCTGGTTTTATTTTGTAGCTTTCATTGTATACATCTATTACATAGTTTGTAATTTATATAAGTACACACATTTTGCACATTTTGCGTTTGATAGAAATAAACTGCTTTTTCATATTCACAGGCGCCTTTAGTGGACAGCTGGATAATGCATTAGGCTAAGCAGCCTGAAGCCAAGGAGTCCAGAGCCCAGAGGGGCCTGTGCACAGTGGCGTTGGATTGGAGGGGTGGATCTGATTAGCCAAGGCACAAGCATGGAGAGGGTACCTCAACAGCCTTAGAGAGGGTGCCGTGGGCCTCTCAAAAATTACAGATGCACAAGACCCAAAATTTGGTGCTACACCCCTGCCCATGCAAAACTGATTTTTAAGAAACTAATTTGTAAAGATATCATTTGTCTAGTTGTAAGGGTGCTGTGCAAACCCTCTTAATTTTATCTCTGACAATGAAAATATGAAACACCCCTCCAAAATAGCAACAGTGTTGTCTTTTTTTCTCCAACGTAGTACTGCCAAAACCACGCCCCACGAGTGTAACTGTGTGAGAACCAAGCCCTGCAAAACATCATGTCTGTTCTTGAACACCAGGTTTTGATTTCACTGGACAACATTATTTCTGCGTGTACTTATTATTACATGCCATGCAGATCCCTCGAAACAGAAGCAGTATTTCTTTCACACTGCTGGATAACTTTAGATTCTCTGCTCATGCGAACATGCAGATACAGTGGAGTAGAGGAATTAGGTTATCCCAAGCAATGCTTTACAATTCCAGTAAGTTAGGAATTTTGAAAAGGGTTATTTAAGAAACACTGCAAGTTTATTTTGTAATAAAAACATGACAAATGCAGTTTCTTTTATAAATATTGTTAATATTTCTGTAACATTTAGTCTAAGGGGTAGATGCAAGCAAAATCAAAGACAGAGTATGAACAAGTCACATCTACACAAAAAAAAGACAAGTAATAAGGTATGAATGATTAGTTGTTCCACAATTTTACAGTACCTGCACACTGATTGGAGCCTAGAGGTCCGATCATGGCTTAATTCAGCCCTGCCAATAAAATCTTGACATGTTATGCAAAGCATGTGTCTTCAGTGTTCAATACAAGACTACTGAAGTGAAGTTGGGAAATATGTATAAGATGTTTATTGGTGCCTAGTTTCCATCGATGTAAAATAAGTATTTATCCAAACAGAAAGCACAGACTGATTGCACTTTGGATGCCACCATCCAAATGGGAGCTTTTTGCATTTGACTTCTCATATGAAGCATTTCATATTTATCCATGTTACTCATGTAAAGCGGTTCGTTTTATAAAAGTGTGCTGAAAAGAGCGTTTGCTTCCAGTGAGATAATCACAGTGTGGGTCCCATTTCTTTCTGCTTAGACTTCGTCTTATTCGTGTTGTCATCTTAGCAGAAACGCAGAAGTATGAAAAGCGATGCGTGCTACACTGGACAGCACCAGGCATCAGCATGCTGCTGTGAATGCATTAGTGTTAGCGGAAGCCACTGCGGCACAGAGAACCCTCTGCAGGGCCTTTGATCAGCTGTGTGGGTGACTGCTAGAAGCCATATCAGGTGTTCACTGGTTTGAGTCGCGCCGGTTCACTTCCGCATGACTTTAGTTAAACCTTTGTTTGGATGTCCCACTTTGTGAGTGCCTGAATTGCTAAACCACATGAAAGTGAAAATTAAAACACGAAAGCCCAGACAGGAGGTGAGTAGCAAAGGGCGTCTTAATCTCCCCTGTTCATCTAAATTCACCTAATTCTTTGATCAAGAAGTAAATATTGGACAGTTACAATATGAAAACCCCATGACCTCGAACATAATAGACCTTGTTTCTTAGCTATGCTTATATTTAGAACCCATTACGAAAGTAAAGTAGGTTTTTCCTTTTTTGTTGGAGTTGGATTTGATGCATGAGGCTTAGACAAAGTTAGACAAGTAATTTAGAGTTCCCTGGTAAAGGCTGACCGAGGTTTCTGATCATCATGAGTTCAGCATCGAACTTCAAGACAACTTCTGTGTTCGGAGTGAGGCTGCAGACATTGAGGCCGAATCAGCTATTATGCTCTTGGTGAGATCTCCAAACTCAGCTGAGAGTTACCAATATGCCTAGCAGCTAAGAGAATTGCTGCAAAGATGGTTGTCAAGGCAACAGTTTGTAGAGGCCACGGAGAAAGGATTCCCCTCCCCCCCCACGCCCAGTCGATAGCACTCTAGCCAACTGCTTACGCCAGGGGTACCCACACTTTTTCGGTTTGCGAGCTACTTTTAAACTTTTAAAATGACCAGGTCAAAAATGATCTACCTGTATTTTAAAATGTTAATT
>JABJVR010007776.1:0-11213 GCA_025773905.1 Chitala chitala | reverse complement strand
GGGGAGAGAGGGGGCAGGTATTAATAAGGCAGAAGAAGAACATGAACCATTCCCAGCACCATGTACCACTTTACACCACTGGTGCCAGTAAAATTTCAAAGAGCCCCAGGTCTGCCAGGTAGTCAGGTTACATGATTGTTCACTTATTGCCAGAGCATTAAAAATGCATGGCCATTTGATAGGTGACCTGAGACCACAGGCACAAACTTACAACACAGGCCTAAAAGTTCTACTCAGTTTGCTTAAAAAAAAAAAAAAAAAAAAAAGTCATCTGTAGTGAGCAGAATTTGACACAAATATGAACATGCTATTTACATGGTGGAACATAGTGGGTTTATTTAAATGGTATGATATAATTTGTAACTGACCTGTTGCTAATGGCCCCGTTTACATTTGGGTGCTTCTGTAACAGAGCCCATCTATACGAAGCGAATCATCTTTCCAACCCAAGATGCCCCGGCGACCCTTCACCTTCGCGCCTACCTTCTGTTGAGCTTCTCCGTAACGATGCGCTTCTGAATCACGTGTTGGGCGTGTGAATCGACCAATGGGAGGACTGGATCCCTGCACCTTGAGGCCTGCGAATCAGCACAGTGAAATATTATCTTAGCGTGTCAAAGCAGGCGTGCGGACATACAGAGCGCCGTTTATGGATGTAGGTGAATGTGACGACACGGCCTGGACCACATCAGTGCAGGAAACCTTTTATATAAAAGGAACAGAACATTTGTCAAGCCGTCTAGAACCAATTCCACCTTGGAGTCCCTGGGTAGATTGGACAAGAGTAGTTCTGCAGCTCACACCATTAACAGCTAGTGGGCTTTAACAGCCCCCCGTTTGTGGTCAACACACTGCTTTCAGACACGCACCTAAAAACCACTCCTAACCACATCCATGGTCCTGTCATTCAAAGGAACAACATCTGACCTGCGACCACAATGCAACCCCGAGATCTTGCACTTTTGTGCATAGTGTGGGACAAGCTCAACTACAGAGTGATGCTGGTCAGAAGCTATACACTGTTAGCAAAAAGGGGTATTTATGCAATAGTAATGAAAACCTGCGTGCTTATCTGTTTGACGCAACGTTTTTTTTACCTATGAATTTTTATAACCACATCTACATTCCAATAAACACTATTAAAATGTGGGCATGAAACAGATTTTTGCTTAATTGTTTATCGCCATCTGTTCCAGAGTTAACTCAAGGGCAAAACTGTAACTGGCAAGATCCGTAAATTTGTATTAGACACCGTGTTTAATTTATGTCCTTATCAATTACAGTACATTTTATGCATTAAAATACTCACTTCGTGCTGTCTCAGATGTGAAAAACAACGCCCCCTTGAGGACTTGTACACATGCTACAATGTCTTCAAGAGCTGAAAGTACCAAAGATAGCATCTGAACTTTGTATAAACCTTTGACCAGAGAAAACTGGTTTTTTCCCCCCAAAAGATAGGATGCGTCATTAGACAGTTGGGGGATTTAGTATCAGTTCTGAGAGTGGAAAATACTGTGAAACTGGTGAGAGGAATGAAAATGATGTTCACCTCGACATGTGAGCATTGTGATTTAGCAGATGATAAAGAGCACAAGCCTGTTTTAACAGCGCAATACTCATTTGGAGATAGACAGCACATGTAGTTTTACCTTATCCGTTAATAGCAAACTCTCATTTTGACATTTACCAATGTGTAACAGTTTTGATAATGATGCAATTTAATATTAATTATACAAGCATAACATTTTTTGTGTGACAAAACACTTACTATAATGTTCTCCCCAAGGTCTGCAAAACTGTAGAATTCACCACAAAACTCTAACCATCTGTCTTATGGATAGAAACTGATGATCTGTTCTTATATTAGATATGTTAAAAAAAAGTGTGAACTGTTGTTTGTTTGTGTGTGGGGTGTCACAGTAGATGCAAGTTGTAGCTTGCCTAGTTTTATCACTCAGCCCCTGATCTGTACCGGTTTTATATGCATACCGATACTCTTCATCCCGTGACCTGTACCGATTTTGTGTGTGTACCGGTACTCTTCACCCCGTGACCTGTGCCGGTTGTGTGCGCGCGCCGGTACTCTTCACCCCGTGATCTGTACCGGTTTTATATGTGTACTGGTAGTCTTCATCCCCGATCTGTAGTGGTTTTATACGTGCACTGGTTCTACTCACTCTGTGTGTATCTGCTGGGCTTGGGTCCACCTCCACCTCTTCCGGCAGCGCAGACGCTCCTCTGTAGAACTCTTGCACCTTCAGATTAAGCAGCTCTGTCTCCCTCCGCAGGGTATCGTAATCCGGGATGGAGGCTGAAGGAATCCGCTGCTCCTTCCCACCCGGGGGCTTTGTAGGCAAAGGCATGTCCATGCATTCCTCCAGGTCATCTTCATCTAGCTCTTCCGGCTCAATGTCCTGTTCTCTAGATATTGTGGGAGTGTAACCAGGTCCGCAGAGGAACTTCATGGTGTCTTCAGTCCTCCACTCCCTGAGAACATGGCCCAAACTGTCCAGTATGCTAGTCCTGACCGAACGGGGTGGCTCGCCCAACCCCAAACCCAGCAGGTTGCGGAGACCGGCTAACCCCTTCCTGCTCACACACACCTCGGTAACACTCAGGCTGCTGTCCTGGGTGCTACCACAAGAGGGGCTGACAGAGATTAGCTTTGGGGAGCTTTGGCTCTCCAGTGAAAGGACTTCCTGCACATCCCTCTGCTCCAGTGAAAGCCCACTCAGCAGGCTGCTAGCTTCCTCAATGGCTCGCTGCCCAGGCCCCTCCACTCGGCCTGTGAAGAACTGAACATCACCAACCTGCGACGTGTCGGCAAACGACACCCTCTTTTCCTGTGCTGTGCAACCGCCTGGTCGGCTCCTCTCTGGCGGCTTGTGTCTCAGGCACCTTGTCCGCTCACTGGACACTACGCTGGAGATAAAGTCCTCTTCAGGTTCACTGCTCAGGCGCTCGCTGTCTGCGGAGTTTTTAGGGGGCGCTGTCTCCTCCACCAGGGGGTTCTCAATATCGACCTCTCTGATAGGCTGCTCAGAAATCTTCACTTCTTCCCCAGACCTGCCACTGGAGCAGAGGTGAACAGTTAAACCTGCACTAGAAAACATCTATGAACGCAACCATACATAACGAACACCCTTTTAACAAGATTTAGCCTTAAAGCCATACACTGTAACAACTCTGGGAAAATTACTGTAAACACCTATATAATTGCACATCAGTTCAAACAGTTGGTAAGCAACATGAAAACACTATGGCAAAACACTGTATACATACATACATACATACGACAAGCGGCCCACAGCTTTAGCAAAAAAGCTTAAAAAGGAATCAGGAAACAAACTTAACTGGGTTACTGCAACAAAAAGTACCTGTGATGTTAGTTATTTAATACGCAACATTATATGTTAAGCCATAGTATATGTACTACAGCTTACCATACAAGAGGTGGTATACAGATATGTAAAAACCAATAAAACAAACAGGTTTTCGTTCACTGTTGTAGAGGAACTGAACTGTCAGTACCATGAAAAACACTGACTTGCAAGTTGATGTTTCTCAAACCCCTACCATGGTGTATAAAGGGACAAAATCAGCAGTCTGCAATTAAAAGCAACAAAAGCCGAGCAAACGTAATCCAGGCGGCCTCGTGGGCGTCACTGACGGCTGTTGTCATACAGCAATAGGTGTGTAAACATCCAGGCAGCTGCCAGACAAATCCGACCGTTCAAACAGGTTTATCTCCCTATTCATTGGGCAAATCAGTACGCGCGTCTCAGCTTCAGGGAGCACAATGGTCAAGGTCCCCTCTTCTGTGTGGGCGACCCTCTTTCTATTGGGAAAGGAAGTCAACGATTGCCTTGGTGTAATGTTACCCAGACGCAGGAGCGGGAAAGAACATCTGCCCCAGTGTGAGCTTTTTAGCAGCAGTGTGATGCAACACCTGGAAGGAAACCCGACACTGTACAATCAGCCCTCTCATGACATGGTTTCACTGCTTATTACTGGAGGTAAATGCAGATGAAATTGCGGTCGGCTGCTGGCTACGCCAAAGTAAAATGGAACAGAAGACAAATTAAAGTAACAAAGAGACTCAACATCCTGAGCCCTGCTGCAGCAGCAGAAATAGTCTCCAGGAAAGAACTGAACGTGGGAAGCGGGTTTGGGTTGAACTTAATGTCTGTGATGCCACGTGAGAAGAGCTGGGTATCCTTCCTGCTGTAGATCTGGAGAAAATCTACTGTTAGACTGATAAGTGAAGAGCACCTTAACCATGAAGGAAACTGTGTGTAGATGGAGGTAAGCAAGAATGTTTGTGTTTTTACCTGCCAAATCCTCTGCTGTTTTTTGAGACCTCAAAGGCAACCGTGTTTTGCTTTTTTGTTCTTACACAAAGTCACAACCAAGCGTTTTATTCCGAGGCGTTTGCTGCAAGATATTTAACGCAAAGAGGCCTGACAAGCACCCACTGCTGATGTAAACAAACAAAAACACAAAACAGCCTCCAAAGAACACTGGTGAAAAGTCGTTGTGATACATCCGTGTTGTTTATTTTTCCATTCTTATCAAAGACACAATCAGGGTGCTTTCACAGAAACTGGCTCAAGCCAGAGTAGGCACTGCTGCAAATGTCAGCTGACACCACACACACTCTCTGCAGTTCAGAGAAACCACAAAACAGGGACATACCTCTCTCCCTTACCCAAGAGCTTAACATCAGGGGGCCTGCAATCAAACCAAATTAAGAAACAGTGATTAATTCGTTGTTACAATGCAACAGCAACAACGTAATTTAACGGTGTTTGCAAAGGAATCTACCAAGCTGTGAGTAGCCTCAGCTTTAAAAAAATAATTTGGTGTGGTTACATTACCCCTACGTTACCTCTCCGTTTCTCTGAGCCACAGGGGGGTCCTGGAAATTTGAGCATCAAAGTACTTTGATGCTCTGTAGCAGAAGTTACTGCAAAAGCACTAAAACAAAAACAATTTCTATATTAAAAGGACACATGAGCAACCCTCTTAAAAAAGCAGCCAGGCGGCTCAGTGGGTTCAGGTGGCCCAGTTCGAATCCCTGCCCAGCCACCAGGTGTGTCCTTGAGCAAAACACTAAAATGCTAGCTCCCCAGGGACCACATGTGGCTGTCTACTTCTCATGGCAGGGTTAATTGCAGAGAATCAATATCATTGTAACATGTATCTAAAATACTGCAAGTCATTTTGGATAAAAGCATCTGCTAAATGAATGAATGCAAAAACAGACTTCACTGTACCATATTTACACAGAGGAAAAGAAGTAATGTGTTTAGAAATGCGATTTAAACAATCCAGCTGTACATTCTGCCCAGGTAAGATAAAGTTAAATTGGGAATGTACCTTACCTTTCGCTCTGTGATGTCATAAACCTTGTTGGTTTTTGTTGAAATTTTATACTGTTGTTTAGGGACCTATAAAAACATACATTTAAATTAGTTATTAATTGTTGGCATTTTCATAAGAACAGGAGTTAATTTAGTGCAAATCTTTAAACTGCTGTTTCAGAAGAAGCCCACTATAATGCCTAATTCAAACTAGTGATTATAGTATCCAGGCCTTACATTCACAAGTTGGTTTGGACACACAGGATAACCACACATTTTGGCAATTGATCGCTCCTCAACAACATCTTTGTAGTTTGCAGGTGTTATGAATCCAGCCTAAAAAAAGACAGAAGATATGAGCTCTATTAGTTGAAAACAGTCTGTTTCATCACGTGACCAGTTGTTGTTGGAATTTTCTGTAAAAACAAACTGTAACAGTGCAGTAGGTGTTTAGTACTGTATGGTATAAATAGCACAGATGTATACATACACAGTCTATGAGAAACTCTTCATTGACTTTGTCCTCCAGGAGGTGCTGCACAATGCGAAATGCCTTCTGTTCCAGCTCAATCTTGTGTCTCAGTGATTCCTTCAACGCATCTCTGCTGCATGTCAAGAAATTCAAATTCGGTACGACTTAATGTCGTTATTTATTATACCATTGTAAATGATACGCAGGAAGGACCCGCCCTCCGTCACCAATGAACACAAGTTCAATGAACACAAGAAATCCAAAAGAGTTGATTTGATTTCAACACATTTAACCTTTAAAAACAATGGCATGAGTCGAAAACGTAAATAAAAAGATTAACTTTACTATAAATTATTAAATGACTACAAGTTTTCCATGACGACAGCGATTTAACATTCTTATTATTAATTATTTAGATTCCTCATACGAAAACTGAAACGTCAGTTTAAGGCACTGCACATTCTGATCTAACATACAGTACTGTAGCTTTATAGGCAGTGTTCTCCATACCTTTTAGCTATCTCTTCGGCATTTCGCGTTTTTACCAAATTTCCACCTGTAAAGTTAATAATCAATCAATGCGCTCATTAAGCAATAACGACAAAAACATACATATGCTACATTTTACGATTTTAACCGAGGTTACATATGACAATGTGCACACAAACGACGGTGAAAAACACTAAGGAATTTTAAAATTAATCTAATAAATAAAGCAGAATAATTATTCTTTAAACCGGTTTTTAGTCTTGTGTACCGTGCTAAAAGTGAATAAAACGTCAGCGCTCTTATTTCAGTTCTGTATTGGTATTTTTATTTACATTTAGCAACTGCTTCAAAATATGTCATTGATAATCTAAGATGTCAGCATTCAAAGCACTTGTTAAAGTAATTTTAACAAGACCACCCAGTAATTATGTTTAAAAAAAAATTTAAACGAATACTCTAACGATAAATCGCACCTTTAATCTTTGACTTTCTAGCACTACTTTTCCGCTTTTCTTCCATGCTCGATGTTAGTGGAGTTCATGACGTCATTCCGTACGATACGGTGCGGTACGTAACATGTCTACGGCAAGTAAGGAAGGACACGTGGGACGATGTTTCCGATATCCCACGCTAAGATAGATGTGTTATGGGGAAAATATTGTACTATTAACGATTACAAATATATATATTTTTTAAAAGCAGAGTGATCTTTATGTACGTATACATGGGTTATTTCTCCTTTAGTGTCTAGTTTATGGCAGTTCATAATAATTAGTGTTTTCGATAGGTTTTATGTTTTATATAGTTAGCAACCTTGCTCAAAGCAACATTAGCTATTGCAATTTTCGATTATTAATTTCTCATTCGGAGAAGAGTCTAGAGAGTATGTGTCATAATATGAAATCAGATTAAGGTAAATTTTTATAAAGTTGCTACGTATTCAGTTAAGATGAGGGCGTTTATCTTATGTTAGTGATATGCAGTACTTACAGTACAAGACCTCTGTTATCGGGTCTGAATAGCGTTGTTTGTACAGCACACTGTGGGCACATGAGCTGAAGTTACAGACAATTAAAATTTATATTGATGTCAGGACTTTAAGAACATTCCAGAACATTCTTTGAATCAGGGTGTTGTCTTAATCTGCTCATCTTCTACGAGTGGCAGTGCAATGACCTGGATAAATCCTATTACTGAACAACGGTTAGATCTAAAAGATTTACAGACGTTGGACAACCTCAAATAAGAAGGTTTGCGAGATTCCTTATCTGATTTATTAAAAATGCATTTTAAACAATGTTAATTACTTGCTGGCTGTGTGGAAGTAACTTAAGTGCATTGTTTTTTATGTTTGAATGTCAGTTTGTATTTCCTTAGGTACTGTTCTGAAGAAACGGTGTATGGGAAAATAAATAAGGATGGCTTTAAATGAATTTAAGACCATCATCGAAAGATGTGTAAGTCGTGAGAGGAACACTGTTGTACGGTATCACAACGATCACTGCAGAAATTTCAGGTTTGGTGGGTTTTTTTTCCTCGTTGCAGGCGGCACAAGATGACAATTTTAAATCGGAGGATTACGAACAATTTATCAGTACTGGTCGAGCGTGCATTGAGCAGGGCTGTGGCCCCCAGTTGGTACACATCGTTAAAGACAAGAGAAATCAGGTAAATACGTTTAAGATCAGTGGTAGGATGCATTACACGCTGCATACCTTTAATTTATCTGATGTGCAGCCTTTGAAGGAAACAATATTGTTAAAGAACAGCAATGTATTAAAATGTCACCTCAGGACCATAATGAAACGCTTCTTAAAACTCGCTTCTTATTGCCTTTTCTGGTAAGACTCGCTGTTCAAAATATGTTTTGTTAATCAATTCACTGCCCAGTGTCCGGTCTTTTGCTTATAACCTTTGACCCTAAGGTGAATGAAACACAATTGGTCTGCTCTACTGCAAGTCCAAACACTTACGATACTAGTCTGAATTTGAGGCTCAGTGGCTAGAACATCAGGCTGGGATGCTGAAGTCTCCTGCCAGGTGTGTCCTGAGCAAGGCATTAAGACTAGCTCCCCAGGGATCACATGTGGCTGCCCACTGCTCCCTTCAGGGGATGGGTCAAATGCAGAGAAGTTTCATTGTGACGTGTATGTGAAATGTTCCAAGTCGCTTTGCATAAAAGCATATGCTAAATGAATAAATGTAATGTAATCTCATCTGGATAACCTCTTCTTATTTTATTTGGGCCAGGCTTTCATTCTGCTTACAAGTTTGAGACTTTTTAATCACATTTTCCAGCTGCTTCTTGCAGTGATAAAAGATGACAGTTAGATTGTTTGGGATGTGAAACCACAGTCTGGGATTATGAGAACACTATTTTACAACACAAGAGTAAGAGATGTAAGGTGTTAGTAAATGTGCTAATATTTTCTAGAAAATTTTCAGAGGATAAATACAACTAACATTGGGTTTGAGGTTTTATTTTGATGGAAGAGACATAAAGGAAAACATTTTAAGTATATTATATGTGATGACACTGGTAACCCTTTGATTCACACAGCATATTGTGAAATGCATGGGATGGAGCCTATTGGGTCCCCTGGTTCAAGTGCTTCTCAAAAAAGAGGATGAGAGTCTTCCTCACTGCCTTGCCATCTTCATGCACATAGTGGAGGTTAGTGACCAAAAAAAGGTGGTGGTCATGATTATGAAATGTATTTCTGATTTGTGCTGTATGGACGAGGATTTAAATGCTCACATTTTGTGGGTGTCTAACATTAATTTCAGGTTGCATGGTAAATGTACATTAATTAAACATTAAAATATTAAGCATTTGAAGCAAACATTTTGGGATTACTGCGTAATTGATATAGGTTTCATACCGCGATCTTTTCTAACTCAGGTTTGCAGTGCTAAAGAGCTGCTAATTGGTTTGCTGGAACAAGTGGAAGATGCCCACCCAGATGCTATTGCAGACACCATCATCCTTCTTCTTCAGCCTCTGCAGAAAGGTTTGCTTAAGACTGCTGTCATCCCGACTCTCATCCTAGCATTGTCATAATACGCTTTTAGTGACCCCTTCTGGTAATTTTGGGCATTTTAGGATTACACATTGCCATTAAAGATTGTTGATGCAAATGTACCCATTATGTGTGTGTTATTGCAGATTTTTAGACATTTTAAAACCATGATTTTTTTCAAGATGACCGTTTCATTAATTTACAAATGGCTAGCATCTAAAATAATAAAATTTATTTCAAGATGACACTTTCCCTTAATGAAAGCTACTTGTATTATCCAACACTTTAGTTATGAAGTGGACTTGAGTGGCTGTTTAAGAGTAAAAGATGATCTCTGTAATGAGTGAGTTTGCTCAGCTGAGTATCACACAGCCGAGCTGTGGTCCTGTAGTGCTGCTGGGAGGTGTCCGTACGTTGCAGTTCCCGATGACTCCTCTGTCCTCTCTTTCTGACAGTGCTGCTGAGGCTGGGGGTTAAGAAGGCCGCCTCGGTGGGCATGGCCCTGGCCACAGTGCTGGGCCAGGTGGCGAAGCTGCCGGCACCTTACACTGCAGAACAGGAGGAGGCCGACACCTTTGGCCTGTGCCGCTGCTGCACTGCCCTGCTGACCTTTGTGCGCCCTTTTGTGAATGAGGTCGCCGAGGGCCTGGGCACCAAGACCCCGGGGGATGATGAACTGAGGACCGAGCTGCTCAAGTTGTAGGTCACAGTGTGCCCGCCTTGGCTTTGCGTCCTTTCTTAACGGAATCGATCGTTGAGCTGAGGCAGTGCTCACGAACGGTTCTAACTACAGCAGTGAGCTCCGTGTAGAAAGCATAAACATATACTGCGTCTGCGGCAAAACCTGTGTACTGAAAACTAGGAAGCAGTTGTCTTTAAATATTTGCTTTTAAAGGAAAGTAAGTGAATGTATAGGGTCACCCTGGGGTTTGCAGCTGCTCAGCCTTTCTCAGCACTGCAAACAGCATCATATGCAGTAGGCACAAGGACAGAGTGCCACAATGAGTGCTGAAGTAAACCTGCTTCCTGAGTAGTGCAGATTAGCTGGATGCTGGATCTCTGTATGTGTTCAGATGTTGCATTGATAGAGCAGGGCACTTTAGGCACTGATGTCAGACAATCCTCATATGTTGATATGAGCTCTTGGAAGCATCCGAGTGCTGGCTAGACCCGGGTACGTAAAGTGAAGGGATCAGATTCAAGGAGCAAAGCTGTTACTGTAAGGTGGAGTCCTGTGATGGGGATACAAGGCTTTTACACAGTGGTTATGTGACTATTTCTTTGTGGTTTACAGAATCATTATGGAATTAGGGTTAGTTTTAATGGTGATTTGATAAAGCCTGATCCTCTGTTCGTCATACACAGCATTTTTTTTTTTTCTTCTTCTTTTCAAATGATATCTCAGACTGAAACCATTAAGCCTTTTCACCTGCAAGCAATGTTGCTGGGCTCGCAAAATTGCTAGCCCGACATCCCAGGGCTATTGTGTCATCCAGTCAGGCTACCAAAATGTATTTCTGCCCTACCTGTCAGGCCATCTAATAGGGGGGAAAAATATATTGAAATATATTTGCATTCCCTCACTAATTTGGTCGGGTAATTATGTTGTATTTCATTTTCAGGCATCAGGGAGCCACTAGCTCCAGCCCCTCTCCTGGTCCTAACCCTAGCTCCAGCCCCTCTCCTGGTCATAACCATAACTCTAGCTCCAGCCCCACTCCTGATCCTAACCCTAACCCTGGCTCCAGCCCCTCTCCTCGTCCTAACCCTAGCTCCAGCCCCTCTCCTCGTCCTAACCCTAACCCTAGCTCTAGCCCCTCTCCTGGTCCTAACCCTAACCCTAGCTCCAGCCCCTCTCCTGGTCCT
>JABJVR010007775.1:0-11214 GCA_025773905.1 Chitala chitala | reverse complement strand
CCCCCCCCCCGCCCCCCCCCCCCCCCCCCCCCCCCCCCCCCCCCCCCCCCCGCCCGCCGCCGGGGGCGCGGCCCCCCCCCCCCCCAAGAGAAAGAACTGAAGTGTCACGCTCATTCAAGGTCAGTGGGCACACAGGGCTCTGGGTTTTAGCATGACACTGTGTGCCAAGCACTGCTCTACATAACTAAATTCAGCACATTAGTAAACATGCGCTGCGCTCTGTCAAAACTGTCCTCCGCAAAAGTGCCAAACACGTGAACACTTAAAGTGCCCGACCCCCAACACGCAAGCGAGCGTGAGCCCCCCCACGCTCTCTCATCGATCGACACCATTTTATGGCCGAAGCCTTGGGCTATCAGCTTCGTCAAGCGAATCGCTCAAAGGTGGGTCTGCCGACCACACTTACTGTCCTTCGATGAGCCAGGTGCACTTCGTCTTGTACTTGTAGTTCCCAGGTCCGTCGGTCAGGAAGCCGGAAGGGCCAGTCAACCTGCAGAGAAACGGAGAAAGGGCAGCGGAGTGAGCGGCTGTTCGCGGCCTGAGAACGAGCTACGACGACAGCACAAACAGATGTGACAAGCACTCTTCTGAGCCGAGACTGAGACACAGTATCTCAGGTCACCCTTACAGCCACAAAAGCACCATGTAACTACACTGATACACTTATGACAAAGGCCATCACGAGTGTCGTCATGGAAACCCAGGGCATTCACTCCTGCAAACAAACACAACCACTTTCTTTACCAGATAACACCATTAATCTTTACAGTACATCTATTGCCAATAATTCTGCAGCATTAAACACAGCCCCCACTTATGTTAATTGCCTTCAATAACCTTAACACAGCTGAATCATGTCACCTGTCTGCAACTTTGACAATGTACATTTAAATTTAAAATTTGAGGTCCTGACTCTCCATGGACCTCAAAGACCTATATTCTTATCCTAAGGGAAATACGGCACTATGTATGTAATTTTCATATTTTCTGTTTTACAGCACCACATTTACCCCTATGTATTTTTCACAGCATTTTTTGTTTTGTAAAGAAGCTCATAGTATGTCACAAATTTTTGTGCCATTCCACTTGTGTGTTGGAGCTACAGAGAGATCTGAAAAGGGAAACTAATTATAACCATCCTATATAACCAACTAATATTTTGTGAAGGTACCAAAGACGAAGTGGACAGAGTAATTTAATATACATCACAACGCAGCCAATGTAAAACACAGACTAACATTTAGGTGTTGGTTACACCCAACAAAACCCCTGTGTCCCCACCTCCTGACCTCTTGAACCCCAGATTAGGCCCAGTTGAAAAACAGCACTAAAATTATTTACCATTTCATAACAGGTGAAGTCAGCTAAATCAAGTCAGCAGAAAAAAAAAGCATTTGAAAAAACATCATGAAACAGATGTAAAAGTACCATAAAAAGGTACAAGCCCTACAGCTGCATACTCATTAATTTCCCATTTTAATTTCTACAATGCTTTGTCAGCAAAATGTACTGTAAGTAACCCTCTACATGGTATACAGAGACGCACTTTGAAGCCTTTCCTGAACAATCATTTATGCACTTCCAAACGTCAACACAAGCTCTATTCGGGCGCTTTTAACCATCAGACTAGTATTTCCATGGAATTGTAATCAAATCAACATACCCACACCAAGCACAAACTGTTACCAAGATAAAAATTATTTTTGTACTTGAAGTGCACACAGAGATGGAACACAATGTTAAATTTATAGCTGCAAACGTAACCTTTCCTTTAGCTTTCTAGTTGACGGTTCAAATGTCAGGGCAGTTTCAAAAGAAACAGAAGGGATAGATTCATGACAGCGTGATGGTGGTCTATTTTGCTTTCCTTTGTTAGTCTGGTCCTCAACACGGCACGGTACTCTGCGTCACTAACTGAGACCTTTGAGTGCATTTTTCATTAAAATTTCACACACAGAGGGCGTCTTTTCTCGTCATTTTCTTCATCTTAAGGGAACACGTTGCCGTCTCTTTTTAAAGCCTTCTTGTCGTTTTTGTTTTGGCCCTTGGAAACATCGGAGGTTTAATTACCTACCAGCCTTGAGTAATAACAGCATTTATTGAATACTACTCAATAAAAGTGACTATGAGAAAATCACACCCTGATCACAAGATAGCGTGAAATGATGAATAAACACACAAAAGACAACTAGCCAAACTCGTGTCCAGCACTAAGACCAGTCCAGTCACGAGCTGAAACTCTGAACCCAAAACCAACTATGCAGTAAAACGTATAACATATACATATATATATATATATATGCAGGGAACTACATACTATATAAGCATATGGGACTGAGTGACCCAATTAAAGTTATCGGCAACTGCCCCCCCCCACAAATCAGAGGAGATGACTGGGACGACACAGGAAGGCATATTTCACAATAAAAGTCACAAAGACAACCATATACATCCCCTTTACAGTGGCCAACAAGTACTGTGGATGCAGAGTGGGAACCAAAATCTTGTTGATAAGAGCCCACCCAGCCCAGCCATTTGTCTGCGAGGATGGTAACTGTGCACAAAAATCCCTGAGAGAAGGCATACCAGTCGTAATGGCAGCCTAAGTATCCAACCCTCAGCTAAGGAGCCAGTGAAGGGCCCGTGCCAGGAAGTGACCCCACATCCATCTGGTGTCAAGAAGGGCTTGTCAAGAAGGGCTCCTCAAAAATGAGATGCCACTTTGTGTCAGAATGCCCAGCTGTCATGGATGCATAGCGGCCCAGAGAGCCCCCGTAATTCATTTCGCATACTGAAGGCAATCATAACCGCTGGCTCCATACAAATTAGTTTAGTTGTTGTGGTAATCTGCCAAGGTTGTCCGAGACTGCCAGAATAAAAGTCTGGCCCGGATCGCCAGATCATGCTCGTGTAGACGTGTCACCCCAGCGAGGGCCAGGCGTGTGTGCATGTGATGCACACCATTTCTGCGGGATGCATTAGTGACAAAAGAAAAGCAGCAGAGAGGGCAGATCTTAGCGCTGGCCCACAGGAAGAATAAACAGGCGCTACTCAAAAAAGCTGAAGGCTTGTGTTCTCAGGCCCACCATTAACACAACATCCGTCCTAACAGAACGGTGAGGACACAAAGGACACCCCAACCCACAGTGGAGATCAAAAAGGCAGGAAAATAAAACACACCCATCACTAGAATGAAATCTTTAGGTAAAACATCCCCTCTCTAATTAATGCATTCTATTAATGCACCTTTCAAAAGATGAAAGCCTTTTTTTTTTTTTTTTTAGCAAGAGTAAGAATTTCCCAGAGAAACACCTCTACAGTTAAATAATTAAAGAAAATGCTAAAGATGTTGATAAAAAATATAAAGATGTAAGATAAATATCTCCCGTTCCAGTAAACAGAACGCCCAATAAAGAATTAGTACATATCAGTAAACAGCAAAAACACAAGAACACTGGAATGTTCCTGGAAAGCCTGTGGCAGCCATCAAGCACCGAGAGGACCATACAACAAAACAGGACAAGGTTTAACTAAAAAAAAAAAAAAAGTCAACCTCTGTCTACCTGCAACGACAAGTTTGCGGCTGGAACGCTGCAACTACAGTCAAGCGAAAACAAAATAAACAAAAGTTTCCTAACTAGGGCTATAAAAACTGAACTTTCAGCAGTTTACAATTATAGAATACATGCACGTTTTAAAAACGTACATAATGCTGGACACCTGTACCAGCACTGCGCAAGGGGCAGCATTACCAACAAATACCAGTAAAACGATGCAAAGCACAACCCCAATGCATTCATGAACACTGACAACCGCAGTTAACAGAGTAATGCGGTAAATGGTGCAGAATCAGCCTTGATATGCAGCACTTTCATTGGCTCGCAGACGAACGAGGTCAGTCCTGGTCTTGACACAGAGCATTAACGGTAACCCAACAGAAACACTATTACATAAACATAAATGAGAGAAAATACAAACACGTTAAACCACAGTCTCGAGCACGTAGTTCGCAATGCAACGGCTTCAAGGTCAGAGCACCAACTTACAGCACGGCTACCCGTCATCCACACGTATGCTTATCCATACGGAAACAGCATGTTTCACCTTCAGTAGCAACCGTCAACAGTCGCCCCCCCCCAACCCTAAATCATTAAATCACTGAAGAGCCTTGCACTTCTCCTATGCCATGTGTTGCGGTCAAGAGGAAATGCTCTTGCCACATGCAAGACTGTGCTCAGAAACCTGGTACAGAATAAAGAGCGAGCTGCTTGAAATTCTCCTCCACTGTCATCTTCATCTTTGCTTCGTCCTACGGATGAATTTTAAAGAGGCTCGGCTCACGCTGAGCCTGAACTTGTGGTCAATGACGCGTTCCGCGCCACTGCTGCGACATTTAGGTTAATGTGAGTCACAACAGTTACTGCCCCTAAACCAACCTTTGGGAGAAGCGGAAATCAAAACTGTTATTGTAATCTGGTTAATTGACATCCTACGTCCACCTGATGGCGTTTCTGTAAATGGCAGGATCTAAGTCAGCTGTGGACATTATTTGGTGCCCGGGGAGCTACCACTGAATGTCTTGCTCAGGAACACATTTGGTGGCAGCGGGGGGATTTGAACCAGGTGACTTCTGCATCCCAGCCTGATATTCTATCCATTGAGCCACCGGCCGCTGTTTTGTGCCCTACAGGTCACGGCTGATGTTAACTCCACTGAATCTCGTCTGCTTCTAAGCACAGCTTTGACAGAGATGGCTTAGAGAAAAAGCGCACTAAATCTCTGGCATCTAAACAGCTTATCTCTCAGATACAGCAAAAATACAGCCACGGCTTTCTGTTTCATTATTCTAATAAAAATGTTTTTCTCTTCCTTCAATTTTCTACTTGCTTATCCCTTGCAGGGTTGTGGGAGGGCTGGGGCCTGCCTAGGGAGTCTAGAGTGCAAAGCAGGATACACCCTGGAAAGGGTGCCAATACATCACAAGGCAGTACGGATGTGGCTTTGAACCCAAGATGTCCTGTTTACAAGACAGATACCTTGCCACTCAGCTACTATAGAAAACATTCAGTGCAGGTTCAGTTTAAGGCAAAGTCACTATCCTCACATAGACAGTCTCACCAATTTAGGTGTGTTATATGCAGTTTTCCCCACTTGCTTATATGTAATAATGCTTCTCCAAAATAGAGTCTGCACTCAAATAAAATTGGGAGGGAGTTTAATACATAATACATATTCAGAAAAAAAAAAAGTTCACAGAAGGTAAGCGCTTTCAATTAACATCCAAAAGGAAACAAAAAATTGAATAACCAGTGTTATTAACAAATGTCAGAGAATGCTGAAAAAAGCTGAAAGGTTCATTATAAACCTGCTGACCAGTAGCTGAACAATCTCCAACAAAATATTCATCCTTCTGGTCTGCAAGCAAACTGTCACAGAGCTCTAGTCTTCCTTGGCGACAGCTCCTTCAGCCAAAGCTGCTAACCCCCCCCCACCCCCCCTGTGTGAGACACCAGCACAGCTCAGCAGTCCACCTTCCTCCTTAGTGCAGCGAGGAAGAGCGTTTCCACACGCACCACAGAGCGGGCCTCGCTCACGCTCGGGTTAAGAGCGAAGCAGGCAGCCGGACACGCGCCACTGCGCGGGATGGAAAAGAGAGGCTTAAAACAAAAAGACACCGCAGGGGCGGAGCCAAAAAGGGCCGCAAATAGCTCACAGCATAGCGGACAGACGAAGACTGCCCCCGCATGTTCCCCAGTCAACCACCGCTCACCGGCGCGAGGTCAGGAAGCCGCTGCTCGGACGCCCATCCGGGGCACTCGAGCCCTGAAAACCAGCAAGATCCACAGAGTCAAAGGTCAAGTGATTAGTACATTCCACTGTGCTCACCATGGAATGTTAAACAATTCTTCACACGTAACTTGGCACTTTCACTTTATCTGCATTATGTACTGTATACCTTTGAGACATGCTCATATACTGAGTATGTAGTTGCTCTGGACTCATTAGTCATTCAGAAACTTGTCTGCCAAGCATGATTATCCTGAATATTAATAGCACTAAAGCATGTTAGCTAATTCATATTCTCAGGCACTCGCTGTATTCTATATTTAATCACACTTTTGTGTCGTACGATACCTCTACCGCTGCCCAAAATCGTCCCTCTTCAGCTATCGAAAATGACTCATCAATTAACAACCGCGGACCGTTCGATAAACTTGTCCGACTTTAACCTTTGCATTGCTAATTCAGCAACAAAGTGAAACTGTAAAAAAGCCAAATTGTTAGACAACTCATTGCCGCCCTGTGATAACCTGCGGTGCTTTTCTCTCTGGACCAGTAAAAATGATACTGACGCTGTAGGCATAACCACTGATGCTGTGAATATTGACCCTGTTTGCTCCTACAAGGCACCAGGCATTACATCACCGATATTCACACAGGGCCAAAAAACTTGTTCAGCAAAAAATCGTTCTTCTGAATAGGATAAGATTTTAAAAATTTGACACATCCTTTGTTTTCCATTTGTTTTACTCCAACAGATAGTAAACTTCAGACGAAAGCAAGAAATTGAGCTTCGTGCGATGTAACTGTAGGGTCTAACGACCGTGCGAACAGAAAGGGAAACGAGGAGCAGACGGGCCGCTTGGATCAGATACGTGGCGTGAAAACACGGTTTCAGCAGCGATCCAACACTTAGCAATTTATCGACACTTTGATCCTTTTGCTTTTAATGTGAAAATGTTCCATTGAGATTGCGACTGACAACTTTGTTTGCAATTTAAAAAAAATGTTTTACACCATATTTACAAAAACATGAAGCTGAAATATACAAAAAAGTTATTAAAGCTAAGAGACTATCGAACTGCCAGGCCACTGGAAAAAAGTGAAATTTCAGAAAGAAAACTTCAGGTGGTTACCAATTTAAAAAATAAGAACGTTTAAAATATAAAATCTTTCTTTAACTGGATGCAAATTTAATTGGAGTCAAACACGATTTCACAGAAACATCAGATCAGGAGAACAGTCAGTAATGATCTATAGTGCAGAAACATGATCTCACTTAAAAATAAAAAAATTAAAAAACGGGGGAGGGGGAGTATTTCAGATATGCCTCATCACAGCACTGAGCATGTTCTCACAGCTTTAAGCACCCACACGAGTCTCATCCAGCTCTGTCAGACGTGACGTCAAACACGCGAGCATGAAGATGACCTCTATACTGTCAACACGCAAGCACGGAGGTGACCAGTAACCCCGGCATACAAAACCGTGGACTGGCCGCAGAACAGGAGGGAGACATCCGTCAGACGCGGCCATGAGGCCGCCACTCTGGCCAAGGAAACAGGGGCCTCAACAAGAGGCAAGCGCCTGACGGAGTAGAGAGGGACACTGCCCCAAGTGCAGCCACGCCACAAGGCTAAGAGAAGAGCCAGCGTATCAACCAGGCACTTGGCCAAATCCACAGCTTCACAACTGGCAAAGAACACTGGAGTCAGAGTCAGCTGAGGAGACAGAAGCTGGCAAGCCCCCCTAGCCCACCCCACTCCACCCCACCAAGGGAGCAAGTGGGTTCCACCACTCAGGCTGGGGAGAGGTGAAGGTGTAAAACTGTCTCACCTCAACACGGCTGGTTAAGATGACACATGGAAATGAGCATTGTCACAGATATATTAAACAAATTGTCAACCTGGACAATTTGCTCCAGTAGAGGTCCTAAAGCCCAGCGCAGTGGTGTTACATATAACACGGATTTCACAGAGATTAATCAAGGTCCCGTTTCCCTCCAATAAAAAAGTGCGAGAGAAGACTAGATATCTAATCTGTAATGAAGCGACTATTTAACACAAGTGACAAAATTTAGCCTGTTTGGTTCAGCCTAAAAATAAGACGTGCGAGGACCACCGGGTGAGCACCTGATACATTACAAAGCCTCCTCTGTGGATACCAACGCAAAATTATGTAGCTGACTGGTACCGCAGCGAGGAGAGACCCCGTGTTTCCATGCAGCAGAAAATCTAGAAGATCTGAAAGATCTGGAGAGCTGTTCCTCAAAAGCTGGCTGCAGGTCTCCCCACCATCACATCCAAACCCTGAAGATGGTCTGATCCATCCATCAGCCTCGCTTAACAGTACTGTACTTCACCGGAGCGAAAACTGCCTGAAGGCCCAACCATCCCAGACAAAGCTGAGGACACAGGTGGAGGGGTTTACACAGAAGTAAGAGCTACATGACTCTTCCCAGCATGACATCCCAAGTGCACTTGAATAAACCAGGATGGGGGGAGGGGGGACATCTTGAAGTTTCACTTTCTGGAACAAAAACAGGATGTACGCAGTTAAAATGAGACCACTCATGGAGTAACTAACCACTACCTCTTCTTCAGAATGAGTGCGCGAAGCATTAAAAAAAAAAAAAAAAAAAAACCGCAGGTCAAACGATTTGCAACTCCACAGCAGAAAAAAAATGGTAACACACCTAGACGAAACGGCACCGACGCGTGCAGCACAGTAAAAAGGAACACGCTCTGACATTAGCGTTCTTTCGCACTTGCAGGTTATTTGAACAGGCTTGTTGGTAGCCCACACCATCGGCGGTGACGCACAGTAAGGGCGAAAGGCCTCCGTGACAGACACACGGCAGCGTACATGTTGACTCATCTGCACATCTGAACGTGTCATAAATACCAAAAGTGCTCAGCCTGTCAGTTATTTACTCACACAATGTGCTGCCTTTAGCCACACCTGCCACATTCACTTTCAACTCAGCCCGTTCATGTATAATTCATTGGGGGGGGGTCTAGGTTTCAGAAATTATTTTATTGTTTTGCATAAAGTTGCATACAGTTACCTGTAAAGCAAATTCTGTACAAAGCAACAAATGACGTTCAACAATAAAGATCATCAGCCCTGATTCCACACAGTCAAACTGCGTCTGGACACGTAAACCTTGGTCTAAGCATATGCTATTGGCATTACAGATGGATCTCATCCAGGCAGCACCTGCACTGTACAGACACCTGCATTCATAACCGATTAACCTGCAGCGGATCGCAGAACTGAAGCAGTCCCGTTCCGTTTGCTGCCGAGTTTGTCGGGTCGCGACCCTCTCACGACGCCTGCCGATCACCTGCACGCGGACTCCCAAAGCCTTGCTATTGCTATTCAATTTCACAAATCGGGGAGGGGGGGGGGTCTGGTGGTGGTAGATGAAGTACAGAATCTAGACGCCACACATTCAGGACAGAACATCAATCACATGTAGGATCCAGCATTACAGCAAGACATAAATGTCACTGTGTGTGCTACACGCTGGTTAAAATAACATTAACAAGCCAAAAGCGGAGAATGAAAACGTAAAAAACAAGGCCTATATTCACAGGCCTGTGCGTTTCTACCATGAGACAAGATCCACACCAGCCTTCATCTGTACTGACAACAGAGAAACCAAAAAAAGATCTAAGTAGCTCCGATCACAGTCTTGCCAGGGGTTTACTAATTAACCCCCCACGAGTGGGCTGTCAAAACATCGGAAAGAAAAAAAATTTCCACCATTTGTAAATACTAATAAGGCACAGCAATCAGACTGTGTGATTGAATAACTGTATCTCCATTAACCTTAAAGGGCACAGCCCTGTAATGGGCACCACAGAATGTACCGTGAATGATTTGGGGGGGGGGGGGGGAGTTATTATGCATAGGGCATGGAAACAATCCATTTAATAGATGGAAGGATCGTGAAGAGACCAACGAACTGTAACACTCACTGTGAAACATTTACCAAGCCGTACAACTCTGAATGGAAAAAAACAAATATGCACTTCTTATTATGTACCAAAAAATGCCCACCACAAAGCTACCCATTCTGCAAGTTTAACCAACCTGACAAACCATTTCAGGGTCACATAAACATGAAGGGCTATGCTTAAAAAAAAATCATGAGGTGAAAACAGGACTCTGGGACTTTATGTGTTTTTCTGACATCCCAGTCTGAGGCGTCCTCACAATGGGACCAACTTGTACACTGACTACTGTGCTGCAAAAGGCTGTCACGGAACACACGGGACGCTCTCCCTCTCCCGCTTTCTACGGACAGGCCCGGGCGCTAGGAGCTACGTCACCCAGGCTGCAGCCTCGCATCACAAAAGAAGCAGCCACTGAGAGGAAGGGAACACTGTCCCCTCTGTGCTGATCACAAGTACCAGTGAAAGCTGCAAGGCCTGTCGCCCTATACTGGGAGGAGCAACTTCTGTCAGCCAATCAGCAGGCAGGCTTCCGGAACCACATCGAGTTGTCAGCCAATCACCAGGCAGGCCACAGGCTCCACATCGCATGCTCATGGGCTACAGGCTACTTGAGTGATTGTTAAGCAGATTTAAAGGTACGACCAGCGTCTTCCTGAGCATTACATACTGGAGAAAAAGTTCACAGTACTATAATGACAAGGCAGCTGGGCTTGTTGGGAAGGCTAATAAATGATGTTATGGGGAAGGGGACAGATGGGCTACCAACATGTTATTTGTCTTCCTCAGGAAATATTTTCACTACTTGGTATAGATCTCCATATGGTTAAAAAATAAAAAAATAAAAAGTCTTAAACCATTCTGCCATCTGCCCCATCGAAACCGTGGAATAGTACGAAACAACACCGATTTGTGACGCAAACTGTCACCTCTCCAGGTCGCACGATCCTTTCTAATCATCAAAATAAGCGTTCTCCGTTCTACGTTCTCCACGCTACGTGCCGACCAACCACAGACCCATTGGTTACCTGTTCACATATCCCGAACAAGACAGACTGGGAAACATTGGAAAATAACACAGGTATACAATGCCCGTTAAAGGGCAGGTTTCATACATGCTCACACGACGTGAATTCCCTTTACTTTGGGAGGAACATTTCAGCACTGCGGTAGCTGCAGATTGTTGCGCGGACACGTTTTCGCAGCGGCTAATCTGGGATGCAGTTCGGCATCGGCGCACGCCGGCCGTGGAACGGGAGAGCGGCAGCGAGGAGACGGGACGTGGCCGAAACACAAGTGGACAACAGGAAGCAGAGTGCGCACACAGAGCGGCGGACCGAAGGCTCCAAGTAAACTCTGGAGCTCTTGTGATTCAGGGGAGTTATCTCTGACAGGCCAGTGACCTTGGATTCAAAAGTGCTGCTGAACTGCAGCAAAGGAAAGGGAAAAAAAAAAATAAATACTGGGGGCCAAG
>JABJVR010007774.1:0-11214 GCA_025773905.1 Chitala chitala | reverse complement strand
AATACATATTTTAAGAAGAGAGAGGAGCATAGGGTGACCTATAAGACTGGGGGAAGGTGCACGCAGGTGGACTATGTACTATGCAGAAGATGCAACTTGAAAGAGATTAAGGACTGTAAGGTGGTGACAAGGGAAAGCATAGGAAGACAGCATTGTATGGTAGTCTGTAAGATGACCTTGGATGTTAGGAAGAGAAAGAGGGGGAGGACTGAATGAAGGATCAGATGGTGGAAACTGAAAGAGGAAGCCCTTTGTGTGAAATTCAGGGAGGAGGTGAGCTAGATGAAAAAGCACCACAGATGCAATGTTTTCTTAGAGAAAGTTGATGGAGAAGTACTGAGAAGGTCAGAAGGAGTTGCACTGTGCATTTGTGAATTTAGAAAAAGCATACGACAGAGTGCCAAGAGAGGATCTGTGGTACTGTATGAGGAAGTCAGGAGTAACAGAGAAGTATGTCATGGTGGTACAGGACATGTATGAGGACAGCATGACAGCAGTGAGGTGTGAGGTAGGAATGACAGACTGGTTCAAGGTGGAGGTGGGATTGCATCAAGGATCGGCTCTCAGCAACTTCTTATCTGCAATGGTGATGGACAGGTTGATGGATGAGGTCAGACAGGAGTCTCCATGGACTATGATGTTTGCGGATGACATTGTGATCTATAGCAAAAATAGGGAACAGGCAGAAACCTGTAGAAGAACCTGGAGAGGTGGAGGTATACACTTGAGAAAAGAGGAATATTAGTCAGTAGGAGCAAGACAGAGTACGTGTGTAAATGAGCGAGAAGGTAGTGAAATGGTGCAGTTGCAAGGAACAGAGAAAGCGAAGGTGCACAAGTTTAATTGCTTAGGTTCAACTCTTCAAAGTAATGGGGAGTGTAGTAGAGAAGTAAAGAAGAGAGTACAGGCAGGATGGAGTAGATGGAGAAGAGTGTCAGGAGTGTTCTGCTATAGAAGGGTAGCTGCAAGAGCGAAAGGGAAGGTTTACAAGATGGTAGTGAGATCAGCTATGTTGTATGGGCTGGAGACAGTGGCACTGACAAAGAGACAGGAGGCAGAGTTGGAGGTAGCAGAGTTGAAAATGCTAAAGGTTTTCATTGAGAGTGACGAGACTGGACAGGATTAAAAACAAGCATATTAGGGGAACAGCACAGGTAGGACGGTTTGGAGACAAAGTGAGAGAGGTGACACGTGCAGAGGAGGGATACAGAGTATATAGGGAAAAGAATGCTGAGGATGGAGCTGCTAGACAGGAGGAAGAGAGGAAGGCCAAAGGGAAGGTTCATGGATATAGTGAGGGAGGACATGAGAGAGGTTGGGGTGACAGAGAAAGCTGCAAAGAACAGTTTGGTATGGAAAAGGGTGATCCGCTGTGGCGACCCCTAGAGGGAGCAGCCAGAAAAAGAAGATGTTTTATGTTTACTAATAATATGAAAACACTAAAAGGTTTGATTTTTTTTCTTTTTGAGTTGTGCTGTTTACCTTACTTATTGCTTTATGTTTCCTGCCTTCAAACACCTTCACCATTTTACCTAGGAGGTTGATAATACTATTAGTACAATAACACTACAATACAACAGCATTTCTTTTCAAGTGGTGTACTTAATTACTTTACAATGAAATAATGGGGAGAGGGGTACGATTTTCTATCTGACCAAGAACACATTGTTAATAATCTAGTGAGTTTGTTTGATAAGATGGTGACTGCAGTTAGTCAATTGTACCACATTTCAAAATTGCATTAGTTTTCCTTCTGAAACTCTTACCATTTCTATGCAGCAAATGTCCACAATCCTTTCAGAAATAAACTGCTTTACATAACACAGTCTTCGTCTTAACTGATCACGTTATTGGTTTGCCCAAACAGTGTAAGCATGTGAAAAAAATCTGTCAGGATGTTTAGGGCATATTGCAACCACACAACTTCATCTTGCAGTCTGAATACATGTCTGCTTCCACAGCAGCACATTTATCATTATTATTATTATTATTATTATTATTATTATTATTATTATTATTATTAATAATAATACATTTATTTATTTATTTTTATCATCGATAAAACCGTTATATATTATCTCAGTCAGAGAGAATACCACTAACTGTGCAACTACATTTTTTAAAACAAACTGAACAGCAATGACATTGAGTTGTATTTTCCAAGTTTAAATTTGGTCAAGGCAGCTATTCTAACACAACATCAGAAATCTGAAATGAGAGTGGATAAAGTGTTCCCAGATCCGTCTCCAAGGCGACAGCAGCACCAGTAGGACATGCGTTCTTTCATGCTGGTGGGTGACACAGCCAAGCTCCGGTATGTTCTCAGTGAGCTTCATAAGATGGCAATGGCTTTAACTTCAGAGACTGTTAGATGTGTCTTTCTTTTAGCTATTGGACTTGGAGTTCATGCTTATCTTGTCAATGGCCAGCCTAATATCAGAAGTAACCTGTTAGCTTCAGTTTTAACCTGTAGACTATGTGGTTGCTGGCAGAATTCTAATATTCTTGGAAGGGTTAGGCCACTGCCTTTCCACTGCTGCCTCAAATATCCACCTGTATTTGTGTTTCCACATTTTCTAAGTGGGTAAAGATGAAGTTAAAAGTACAAAACTGTTACAGGACTATCTGCTTCATTTGTGTATGTGATTAAAGACCATGTATTACCTATGTACTGTACATAGGTAACAGATTATGGTGCGATTGCTTATCTGATCATGTGTTTACATGTGTTTGCAGACTATGTATCATAAACATAAGCCATTACACTGAGACTAATTCTGTTGCATGTATTTATTTCTGTTATTTTGATTGCCATGAACACTGGGTATAGGTAGATGGTGAATGTGTGTGACACAGCATGCATTGGGAGAGCAGTACTTCTCTTACAGCTTCCCCGGGTATGTTTATTCACTTATTCTGTGAAGAGATGTGTATGTACAAGTTGCACTTGTCATTGTGGATTTCCATCTCTGATCAGGACTAGATGGTATTTCTGGAGACAAGGCAAAGGAAGTGGCAGGCCTAGCAGTGTAATATGAACTGGTGCATACATAGGTGGCAGGCCTAGCAGTGTAATATGAGCTGGTCCATACATAGGTGGCAGGCCTAACAGTGTAATATGAGCTGGTGCATACATAGGTGGCAGGCCTAGCAGTGTAATATGAGCTGGTGCATATATAGGTGGAAGGCCTAGCAGTGTAATATGAGCTGGTGCATATATAGGTGGCAGGCCTAGCAGTGTAATATGAGCTGGTGAATATTTAGGTGGCAGGCCTAGCTGTGTAGATATATCTTAGTGCTTCTGTTTATGGCACTGACTTGGACTTCGTTTCCAAATGGACTGAAGTTCTACATCAGCTTTAGCTACATGAATATTTTCTCATAAAGTTCTTACTGTAAAATAAATGAGTTTATAATAATGAATTATTATTATTTGTAGTAGTAGTTGTAGTAATTCCTTAATTTTTAACCACTTACAACTATATAGTATGTGCTCACCCATGATACCATAATACGAACTGCTTTCCTGTGGCACTACTGCCTGCCTATTGACTTTCAGTGTAGCTTACCGTTTGCGTTCAGCTCTGCCAATGGTTCCTGTTGGCTCGAGCTCAGCTGACTGATTTTTCAGACTAATCCACTTTTGTTCGCTGTTCGATCTCCAAAAATTTCCTATAGGCAGTGCAGCTCTCGTCTCCCTTGAGGTTTTTTTTTTTTTGCACACCCTAATTTTATAATTATTTTTAGGACTATACACTTTAACTTTTTTCTAAGCGTCATGTGTATGTTTCTTACTTATTTTTATTATTTATGACATGACACTGTTAAGAGGAATCAAAAACTAGGCGTTACAAGACGGGCAGCATTTATTGCAATATAATATAATGTTTCGGTTTTTCCCAGACCATCCCCATGAATACGTCTCCTTGTTTTGCTAATTAATAACCTTAATCACAAACATCTTAATTATGTTATAATGAGGTGAATTAGTTGCCGTTGCAATGGCCATCTGTGCTGAATCCCAACCACTTTCATGAAGGTATGCGTTTTAAATAATTAATAACCCTTGTTTATCAGAGAAGTACTGGTAATATATGTATGTCCATGTCTGATAATGTGCCATGTTTGGCTTTCTCCTTAAGACACTTGTTAATAGCGAACACACATATATATACCTGCTTGTTTTTTGTTTTTGTTCACAACTACGTTTTTTACTGACTTGGATAAAAATGTAGGTTTCCTAACTGTTTGTGTCTTTGGCAAAGTTCCTCCTGATCACAGTGCAGTTTAGTTATGAAACCTAATCATATTTAGGTCCGTTAGAAATGTGCCAAGTTGTTCCAGCAGGATTACAGAAGATACCAATTAAAAACCATGCAGCAAATGTCTGCTTGTGGTTACGTCATTCCGTGTCACAGCAATTTGATATGCAGCCAAGTTTTAGCGAGCATATGCTACAGTTTCTGAGACTGGGAACAGACGCCGCTCATGCATGAAGTCAGCGCTGTTAGCTTTCTTACCATAGCCGCAGTTACTACAAATTAATCAAGTCTGAGAAGATAACTGACAAACTAGGTTGCTTCCATTTGAGTAGAATAGTTGATGATGTGCAGTTTGCTGCATTCGCTATTGTAATGCAGTCACATTTTAGTAATGTAAGAAAGGATAAGCACTTAATGGGTGTATATCAAAATCAGCATGGATCTACTGTCAAATTATTTGTCTTAAACATATTCAAGTGTCTCAAGTAATGAGTACTGACTAGCATATGCCTTAAAACCAGCTGACCTTTGGATGTGTCCATTGGGTATTAAAACATAATAAAATTTATTATTTTCCTCCAGGCCTTCTATATCCAGAAGTCAATAGATCACACTAAATGTGTTATTGTAAAGCCATTTCAACTACTGGAGGTAGGAAACTTAGGTACATTTTTTTTACAGGTGATTCATAAAGTTAAAGGAACCAGTGCATGATGTACAAAACAGCACAGAGATGATGTAAAAGTTAATACAACTTAAAAAGTACTTTATGGCAGACAAAAGGAATGTCTGTAAAAAAAAAAGCCTTTTGAATCACCGATATAGGTAATTTCGTTTGAATATTATAACAAAAAACGTAGGGTCAAATTAAAAGTTGCACACTAATATTTCATGCTTTGTGGCTTTGTTTTGACAAGTTTATGCAAAACCTCATCATTTATTTTCATCCACATCTGAATTTATTTTTCATCAAGATCTTATAGTAATGAGAAGAGAGTCTAACCACTCTTTAAAGTCTAGAATGTTTTACTGCTGTAACCAGTTCATCTTTGTAAATCATTCCTCATGTTTCACAATTTCAGCCTGATGAATCTTGGCATTGTCAGCCTGGAATACGCACGTGTCGTCAGGGTTGATAAACTCCACTGATGGGAGAACCTGGCCATTCGATAGATTCAGATACTCAACTGACTTCAATTTATTGCCACGATGTTTCTGAACTTAGAGCAGACCAGTTGAAGCAATACCAGTTAATAACACAGCTTCCAGAGGCACAACATGCCTTTTTTTTGGCTAGGCCAGAACATTACAATGGTCAGAGACACACTTACATGCTGGAATGTTTCCATCCTTAAGGAAGTGCTACACAGTGCACATAATGGTGAAAGTGCACCTCTTACCAGCACATATTCTTTACAAGCGTTCAAGGACATGACGCTGGCTGTCAGCAAACACAAAGAGAGCTTTCAACCATTAGAAACATGCCACTAGTCAATTTCTGCAATAAGCAAATCAGTCAGTCATCTTCTATACCACTGTATCCTGTTAAGGGTCGCGGGGAAGCCTGGAGCCCATCCCAGAACACATAGGGTGCATGGCAGAGGACACCCAGGGCGGGATGCCAACACACCGCAGTTTCTGCAACAAGGGAGAACACAAATCAGATCATAAAATCATGTTATGCAAATACAGTGGAACCCTGGACTGCGAGTAATGTGGTTTACAAGTGCTTTGTGAGACGAGCAAAAATTTTTTATAAAATTTAACTTGGTTAATGAGCGATAACTTGCAAGATGAGCATTTTCATATCAAGTATATGATTTTCATATCATATCATACTTCAAATGAGATTAGGAAGGTGTGCAAATTGTGGGAAACTATACAAAATTTTGTAGAAAAGCACCAATCGAATAACGCAGTAGCAGTGCGGACGGTGAATCTGTTTAACGACAATGCAATGTCACATTTCGGTGAAATCCTAAATACGAATGATAAGGAAAGATTCCAGGAAGTCAAAAGATGACAGTGAATCCAAAAAGTGTAAATTACGTGAAATCAGTAGTGAAAGTCGTTCAAGAGAAAGAACTCCCGAGATTCAAGTTCCAGATGTTCTCATGGAAGGAGGTTCTCCTTCCAAACAATAACCCTCCTCCTCTCCTCCTTTCCTTCCTCTCGTCTCCCTCATGCCACCAATGACTCTTTTCAAAGGTAAAGTGAAGGTTGAGTGTATACTGTGTATTAATCATTGTTATTTCCGATATTAGGGACAATAATTTGTACATAAAATACCATAAAAAATAATTTTTATATGAATATTTTTGGGTGTGTGGAACGGATCATTCGACTTTACATTTCCATATGGGAAAATGTGCTTTTCCAGAACAAGTTATGCTTGCAATCCAAGGTTCCACTGTATTAGCAACACATTTCTACACAAACATACTTTTGTGTTGGGCACCATTGTTTCCATGTGAAGCCTGCCTTATACCATGAAATAAGTACTAATAAGGTGAAATTACATTTGCCATCAAATAATAAATTTAACCATGTTGGGTTGAATTAGTGCAAGACCCTGTATAATGTAAATGAAGGTTCTTAACAAAAACAGGTGCTTGTGAATATGGAAAAACTGGATAATGAAAAAACCAAATAAAAAGATAGTATTGGGACATGCCACTAGATTTTCATGTAGGGGTCAGTTATAAGATAAAATGATTAGATTAATGCACAGGAACTGAGGTGTATCAAAGCATAACAGAGGGTCAGGTTTAATTATAATGCATGACCCTGTAAAAATAAGGTCACTGTACCTCTAACAGACTGGAAACCACAAAACTGCTGTTTAAACCAATTATGTGTTATCATGGGCAAACATCATTGATGATGACCTGACCTGAGGGTGTTCTCAAGCTCTGCATAAACACTGCATGTAGAAAACTTAGAGACAAGCAAATTATCTCAGAAACAACCATCAGCTAATGAATTTTGTTAAAACCGGCAGTTTTCCTATGCCAAGCAATGGAAGTTTGAATTTAAAAATAAAATGTAAAAAGTTATCAAGTTATCAAGTCTCCAAAATCAAGTCTTAATTTTGGAAGTAAATTATCCTGGGAGTATTCAGTGTGTTTTGTACTCTTTCCAGTGATATGTCTTTAGTTTATTTTCTGACTTCCTTTCTTATTCTCTTAACTGTATTGATAAACTATTGTAATTTATCATTGTCTCAGTTTAGTTTTGTAGGTAAAGTTGAATTAATATTAATGGAATCACTTTTTCGCCTCAAAATTTAACAGTATTATATAAATGTCTATGCTGTGCTGTCACCAGCACGTCCACAAATAATCATCTTTATAACACAAACTTGCTCTAACCTGTCCTTTTTGCTTGTTTGTAAACTGTTCTGAGTTTAACAAATTAAACTGACCTTTCCATGTCTCCAGTTTATTAGCTGATTTTATGTGATAACCTCTAAAGATATTAAGACGTAATCAACATGTGAAATACAATTTCTCATGTGACTTTATCGTAACATTTTACTGTGTCATGTTTCATATCAAATTATAACAGTTATCAAAAATGATGAGTTGTCATGACCTCTCAAGAACTGTTGCGATGACATGTTCACGACATTGTCGTAAATTCAGTATGGCAATGGTGTCAGGTCTTATCACACAGTTACGATGAAGCACAGAGCAAGTCACATGGGCCACGATGAACAAGGATTTCCAGACCGATTTGCAGCTTCTGGCAAATGCGTGGAATGTAGTCAGCCTCATCTAGTGAAGGCCCAGAAACCTCTTGTAAAAATAAAATCTACGGCTACGAGTTTGCTTGCAATGTTGTCAAAAATAAACCTCTAATTAAGACACTGACATCAAACCGCATGGTAATTAATTTAGCTGTCGATGAAAACATTTCTCCAAAGCCTGTGCCTGATGTACAAGTTGTTTGCACAATGAAGAGTACCTGGCAGCCAGACAGCATGTTTTTTAGCTGAGAAGTGGGGCAAATTAGGTGATGGCTGAGAAAAAGTGCTTTAACACTGAAGTTAGCATCTCTAAGCAGCTGTAGGAATGAGGTGCCAGAGAGTACAATCATGCTTCAGGGTCTTTAAGGTATAAGAGAGCTGATCATCCAAACTGCTGGAGTAAAAATAAGCAGTGGAGAAGATCACAAGTCCACAGTTTCGGTCACAGTCAAGCTGCTCCATTTTACTTTGGTGCTTTAATCTATTTCACCTTTAAGCACCTGCTGGAGACATTTTGGTCTTGTTACTTTTGTAGCCCCTGGATGCATATTCAAACAATGTGAAAAAAATATATACATTTTTAAAAAGTCAAAAGATGGTCTCAGCATTTGAGCAGTTACCATCTGTATAGACAATGAAGCTTGTTTCTTAGGAATGGACTTGGGCTTTAAGAAATATAATATGAAATCAGTAATGTCCTGCATGTGTTCAGGAGTGGTGCACTGATTGGATATTAGTCCTGTTGCACATGGCAAAGGGCATTTCAGCACATCGATGTGTCAGTCAGTTCTTACAAGGTAAAGTCTCACACAGTGTATCTCTGTTCACTAAAGGTAAAACTTCAACTGATTTGCATAATTTGACAATGTACTATGCCGTCAGTTGCAAATGTTGGTTCCTCACTGTACATCTTTCTTTGTATAAAATAAACCCAGAGACATTTGTGTGACCTCTGCAGGTTTAACAAGACAGCAGTCTAACCACTTTCACATATGGTAAATGGAGCTGCCTTTTCAGTGACCAACCTGGGGAATGCTTATCATTTAGCGCCGCTCCACATGGACACTTACTGTATTACAGTGTTCACACATGATGGGCTTTCCATTATGGCTTAGCATATACACCAGCAGTATTTCTGAAATCAGTCTGAACAAAGCCATAACCTTTCCAGCAAAGTCATTACAGACTGCAAACCCCTTCAGCCCTAACTCACCCTTCTTCTTTAAATGTTAAGTAATTTCTCATCATCAGGGTACTGTCTTGCACCTTTTTTTCTGTCGCTATATACACATAGGTGATTAAATCCTTCGTAGGTGATTAAATACTTCATTACCAGCAGATTACAATTTTGTAACAATATTTCCTAAGAACATCACCATCTGATATTGTAAACACTAGAATCTGGAAGGCATGAGAAGTAATTACAGCACGAGTGCTATATAGCACAGCTTTATAGGCAAATGTTAAGAAAGAGGCAGCATTAATGCACTTTTCATTCTCACTTTTTTAGATGTCTGTTCAACAAATATTCCATTGTATTTGGCTAGTACGTTTCTTTACATCTGGTTGTAACTTTCTAGAACACTTTGCCTTAAATGTAGGTTACAGACAGTATATAATCATTACAAGAGCGCAGTGATTATCCACCATAATGGAGATGTCTGCTCTGCTTTTATTCTATAATTATAATAATTAACAATTAATGTTTTTTTTTACATTACAATATTCAAATACTTTGCATGAATCTAAGTGCCTTCTTTGTGAAATGTTCCTGGCTAATTTCAGTAGGTCTTTAGGAGGTTGGGAGATAACACCTACCGTCTCTTGTTTTTTCATTGTGTTTTTATTTTATTTTTTACTTTTGTATAGTTAAACAAAGCATGATGCTTCGGGTAAAATGTTTTGTGTTTACAAAAAATTAACAGTTTGGATGCTGAGGACCCGCTCAGTGGGTGTCAGCCACTGACTTCCCTGTGAAGAAGAGCAACAGAGAAGAACACCACAGTACTACAGAGGTGCCTGGCTAACAGCTCAGTGTACGTAGAGCAAAAGGAGTTACCTGCATCAGGACAGTCTCTCAAATAAATTCAAATACTAACATTCAGAAAGGTTTCTCAGGAAAAATTTTACTTTTTAGTGGAAACAAAAGACATCAGTCAAATATAATTATTTACGTCTTAACCAAAAGTAATCTTAGACTAATAACATTTTGGCATAAGCAGCTTATTTAATTTTATTAATTTATTTGCACACTTTCACATGCAAAATAACAGGAGTGACTGTAGAGGATGACATAATTTCTGTTCCATTGCCTCTTAACACCCTTCCACCTGCACTAACCCTGTTAGAAATCATTAACGTAAAGTATTGGCCCTATTTAGACAGGAACTGAGTGGCATCAATGTTACTGCCTTATTCTGAAGGAGCAGCAGGAATCCATCTGCATCCTCATCACTCCCTTATTATTACACAGCCATGAGTGGCACTGAATGGAGATTAATATGGCCGAGGCTCCTGTTTATCGTTAATACTTTCATTTCCTTCAATCGGTTTTCCAAAACTCGGACATACCCAATTATCATTTTTTTCACATTTTCATGTTAAGCATTTCATACGTTGGCAGGTGTATCAATTCCCTGATCTTCCCACTTCTGATCCTGCAGATGACTTTCCTCGTTGTCGACATGAAGGCTGAGTAGGTAATATCTACACTGCCTAATTGCATCTTTACCATGAATCGACCCTCATTTTATGCTGTGAAAATAGCTTTGAAAATGGACCTTGATGTGAGTGTCTCAGGTGGTATATGGTACTATGTATGGTACACGTCACCTCTTGATCTCCTTTGATGCAAATACTGGTTAAAAAGTAAACTAGAAGATTATTGAAAATTTGACATATTTCTGAAATTGTGTAGTCAGACTGTTTTTTTTAAACATCTGCTGTATGTTTTTTCTAGGGTTTACAGAATCTTTTGATGCAAGAAATGAATGCCTTGTGATAAATAGAGTTTTGAAGTGATCAATCAAATGTTAATAAGTGATTCTAACATACTAGCATTTAAATGATGTTTAAGTTCCATAGCTATTTTATAACTGTAATCAGGTTCCAGTGTTTCTGACCTGGCTTTAAGAAGTTTAAGAAATAATCTGTGTATGAATGTATCAATATCATGCTATACAGTTGAAAGGCATGGTCTGGAAT
>JABJVR010007773.1:0-11215 GCA_025773905.1 Chitala chitala | reverse complement strand
CTTCTCTTTTGAGTTATGTGTCTGTGAGCTGAACACTGCACTTTTGTTTTTTTAGTGTGAGACCTGAACACTATATATATATATATATATATATATATATATATATATATATATATGCTCCTCAGAGTTTAAGATATGAGACACACAGTATAACTCAAGAAGATTTCAGAAGTAAGATAGTTCAAGGGGGAATTTTGTAAATACAGAAACGTTTTAAGTGGAAAGTGAGTTTCACACAAAAACATTTGTAGTGGTCAGTAAGTCTCCAGTGATGTTGACTTTTGCGGAACCCTTTTGTGTAGCTTTCAGGATCGGACTCTTTGGTCAGCAGCACTGGTGGAGAACAGGTGAATACGAACACATATACCTGTATTTTTGTTTACCACAATTTTAAATGGCAGAGTTCGTTTTGTCAAATAAAAGATAAATTCCGTATGAATATATTGGCAACGTCACAGTGAAATAACCTATTACCTTTCGAGTCAGGCAACTTAACTCTTCTCTACTAAATTGTTCTTCGATAAATATACAGTATATTGGATAACTTGGATGTGATTTTCCTCGGCATTGTGTCGTCATGGAAACCAGTTTTCTTGCTCTTGTCTTCAATTAAAAACATTTTACAGTCTCCGCCTTTTCCAAAAAGCATCGCTTTCATTTTATATTTTTAAATATCCTTAGGAACTTTACAGCACCATAGTGCAGAATAATACAGTATTCACAAGGTGCAAAACAAGTGAATAAGATAAAATAAGTGTTTCTCACAAACTAACAGCATTGTAACATGATTAATACATTCGGGAAATAATTATAATTATCTTTAAACGATACGTCAATGTTAAAACCAAGACGACGAGTGGATAATTTCACGTTGGTTGAAACTCAAGTGGAATCAGTGATACAGCACATTACACACATAACACTAAAATTCACAGATGGAAAAAAACTCATTTGCAGTAAGACGCCTGCCAACACCAAACTTACAGTGATGAGACTGTCGCTTGGTGATACAGTTTCTATGGTTACCAGGGATAGGAAAACGTTGCAAGTTTTAATAACTTCCAATTTAAGAATGTTGTTTCAGTTCCCAAGTTTTGTTGATGCTTCTGTACAAGACAGGCGTGTAAAAAGATAAAGATAAATACAGAAACCTAAATCATGAAATGAACAGAAGCAGGATTAAAGTGTTTCGGGTCAGGATTGCGTCAGTAGTACTAGTGTTACTGCAAGATGTATTTGACAAAGCAAAAAATGATCACGAAAACTGTATTCGTGGATGATGAACCTCAGATTACGTTTCTGTGTTCAAAACTGTTCTACATAATTTTGAGTTTAGCGATATAGTCGTATTGTGAAGGTCTACGTGGACTGATACGGATCCATGACATCCGATAAACGCTGTTGAAGTGGTGGGCCGTGTATAAACATGACACGAACAAACATCAGCATATAACACAGTGTGAGACTTCATCTACTATTTGAATACGTTTGATTTAGATAAATCCGGGGTCATGTTCGATGTTTCAGAGTTCAAAAAATGTGTGTGTGTGTGTGTGTGTGTGTGTGTGTGTGTGTGTGTGTGTGTGTGTGTGTGTGTGCGCGCGCGCGTTTCTGTTCTTTTCCGTCTGGGAAGAACAACCTTGTTCGTATACAGTTCGCATGTGACTGGTTATGAGATCCGAAGCAAAGAAGCAAACGTTGTCTTAATTTCTAATATATTTACAAAGATAATGAAAATGACACATTTCAATTGACATTTACATATTGTCCAGATTAACTTCAATTTTTACGAGGTCCACTTTCGTGTCGTTGCACGAGTGCCGTCCGGTATAGCCTGTATTTGAGAGTGGTACAACAGCGTCCCCCTGTGGCTACACGCTGACACCTCGGGACGGGTGTCCTGGCAGCAGCGCTTTAGTGCCAGAGCCGCAGTTTAGGGGCTCGCTGCGGGATCCACGTCTCCCTCGCTGATTTAGCGATAACAGCCCCAGAGGAATAACATCTGCACGCTCTCTACGTGTTAACATCCTAATGCAGTGAACGCGCACGTACAGTTGCAGTCGTTAACCGCATATAAAAAGGTATGTTGGATAAACAAAATTGTCTCCTATACATGATTGATTTATTTTCCATACACTCAGTCATGTAAAGGAAACATAATTTTATTATGTGGAATTGAAGTAGGTTATATATTTTATGTTACTCAAACATTATTTTCAGTGCGGTTACTAAAGATTCAAGTAAACCTGAAATAAAAGTAATAAAAATTTAAAAATAATAAATTTGCTACACATCATCAATGATTTTGAAAACGTAGGCTACACCCCTGTGTAATATTTAAGTCCTGTCAAAAATCCATCCTGTATTTGAAATGTCTCTCAGCCAAGCAGACTATTAACGATTAGTTATATAAAAAACATAAATAGCCATTTTCAGCTGTTTACGTAAATATTTCAAAAATCTCAAATGAGTCAATTTTCTCTTTGTTTACAGACTGAAAAGTTGTGGTGAGAAGGAATTTACCCAAAGGGCACGAAGACTGTCACAGAAACACAGTCGTGTTGTACCTATTAGTATAAAGTAGAAAAAAATTATGTTTTCAGTCAAAAGAAACTCTTCGTTTGATTTGTGTGTTTTATCAGGCAGTATGTATGTGGGTACACACAGTGAACATGCTGAACACAGAGTGGGATAACTGAACAAAGCGGAGTCCAACTGTACAGAAAAAAACAACATTCTGTGCATTACAGATTTTTTTAAAGAGAAAGGAGGGGGTGTGGACAAAGCCACTGCCTTCCCATGATCCCCCAGTCCTGTGTCTTTAGTACACATTTATTTCCAAGCTCTGTGTTTCAGGCCCAGCTGCCATGGCTAAACGATGACCCTGTCAGTCGCATGCCCTTATCAGTTCTCCGTCCAGCACATTCACACATGTCAGCTGAGAAGGAGAAGTGATAAGGAGATGCAAGTGACTACATCCCACCTTGGAAAGAGTTCAGAGTTACCTGATGACACCAACCGGCACAAACTCTTTGCTTTGTTTAGGAGCTCCAGAGCTTCCCTTGGTACACGCAGACAGGTTGAAGAAGAAACAAGGGAACGTGCAGGTAGCAGAAGAGTGCTCAGCTATCAGTCAGCCTGGCCTCTTGTCCTGCATGGCCTCCGCCAGCCACAGTGGCCTCCACCGACTAACCTTTTCCCGTCAGCTGCCGACCAACTTTGTAGACACACCCCATTGATGAGTTTTATCCCAGGGTGGCTCCGCCCAGCTCCCACCGCACAGCTGTCTCCCATTTGTCTGATCTTTCTGCTCCCCCTTCGTCACCATCAGAGCCTACGAATCAGAGCACTGTTTCCTCCCATACCACCTGTCATCACACAGATAGCCAATGAGCTCAGGGACCTCTACGCCGGCAGGAAGGGGTGGCTCCCACAGGTGTGTCTGAGTGGCACATTCCAGCACCTGCATATCTGCCTGCCTGGGGACTACCTGACACGCCTGGTTAGGTCACCTGTGCAATATGTACTCTTACAGGAGAATGAAGCTGTTGACTTCCATTTTCCACAATCAAAGTAACCAGCAAGTTAAAGGTTAAACATTAAAGTTTGTCCATGTAACATATTGTGGTTTACTGACACTCTACTCTCAATGGACCCATGTACAATTTCATGTTGTAGTTTACTCAAACTTTACTCATGTGTCAAACTGTGTGCCCCTCCTCCATATTGTGATTTGCTTAGAATTTATAGATACCATGAGGTCCTCATGAGAAGCTGGAGTAGGGAGTAATGAGGTAAGTTTTGAGAGCAGCGCTGGCAGACGGAGGGCTCAGCAGATACTGTGAGTACCGAGAGAGTAAGGCAAGTAATCAGGAGCAGTAAGGAGCGCTTCTCACCATGGTGGAGGGACGGCTCAGCAGATATTGTGAGTAACAAGAGAGTAGAGCGAGTAACCTGGAGCAGTGAGGAGTGCTAGTCACCGTGGTGGAGGGAGAGCTCAGCAGATACTGTGAGTAAGGAGAGAGTAGAGCGAGTAACCTGGAGCAGTGAGGAGCACTACTCCCCGTGCACTCTAATGTTCAGCTGCTACATGTGCGTACAGTACAGATCCACCCCCATGTGGTGTGAATAAGGGACGTGTGTGTACCCCCCCAGCTGTAGTGCCTGTGCCTGGGGCAGTCGTGAGAATGCAGGTTTGCAGCATTCCGAGGTTCTGCCAGTCGCCTTGGAGATCACACCTGGACAAGTCCAGGCAGGGAGGGGGCACGCTGGTGGGGGCCCTGATGACTAAGCGGACTTTTCCCAGAAGGCAAAGTTTTCACATACAAAACAGGGAAGAGGGAGATGACAGTGTGCTGAAAGTGCTCCTGGTTTGGGATGACTTTACAGGCTATGGCTGGTGTGAGAGAACAGTGTACCTGTCCCAACTGAGTGGCAGGGCTCTCCGCGGCTCTGCTCTCACATCACACCGTCACTCACTCGCTTCCACTTACCGCCTTAACAGTGCTGCAAGCCTGAAGGGTAACTATGGCAACACATCAGCCTGGTACAGGACACTCACACTTTCCAATGTGTCTGAACTGGGTGTGTTTGAACTAACTACAGGTACACAGACTCACACTAACCACAGGTACACAGACTCACACTAACTACAGGTACACAGACTCACACTAACCACAGGTACACAGAGTCACACTAACCACAGGTACACAGACTCACACTAACCACAGGTACACAGAGTCACACTAACCACAGGTACACAGAGTCACACTAACCACAGGTACACATTCATACAAACACACAAACACAGAAAATATGTACACTGAATTATACACCAATAGATAGAGTATAAGGCACATGAATTTAAACAAATACACACAAAGAGATGAGTATATTGTGCACACACCCACTCACACACACGCCTGGCTGACTCCATGCACATGATGCTTTCTGATGTCTTAGCATGGGAGCCTCTACGAGGGGGGGGGTTGCCTTTTGTTGCCTCTCCCTGGCCTGTACTCCTCCTGCTCCTCCTGCTGCTCCTAACGGTGTGAAAGTTCTGGGCAAAGCAAACAGGCCTTGCCTGGCTTTGATCCAGTTCCGGATTTGTGGCGCACATCAGAGGCTGTGCCCACTCATGTGGATAAAGAGAGGATCTGCTGAAACATCTCCCTAAACCTCCATCCCCCCCGTTTGGATTAGTGTCTCAATGTTCCTACTGCTGGAAGTGCAAACAGAATGAAAGCACAGGGAAAGCACTTTGTGTGTGTGTGTGTGTGTGTGTGTGTGTGTGTGTGTGTGTGTGTGTGGACAGTTAATTTCACATTATGTCTGTACACTGTCTGTATCTGACCTGCCACTGAACGCTGTCTGTTTTTAGCTGCCACTGAACACTGCGTGTTTCCCCTGTCACTGAGCACTGACTGAATCTGACCTGCCACTGAACACTGCCTATTTCCCATGTCACTGAGCACTGACTGTATCTGACCTGCCACTGAACACTGCCTGTTTCCCCTGTCACTGAACACTGACTGTAGCTGACCTGCCACTGAACACTGCCTGTTTCCCGTCACTGAACACTGACTGTAGCTGTCCTGTCATTTATGACTGTTCTTTTGACTCCAACAGCTGGTTTTAGCTAATGACTCTAACTTTTATAACTTTAATTGTGACTGCTTTCCTGATAATTTTATCTAGATCAAATAGGGTATTACGTTTAATTAGTCAATTTTATGAATCTTCAATATTCACTTTTATGTAAATGGATTTAGATTATGAGTTGGTAACAGACCTGCCACCTGTAAGAGAAGATGCCGAATTCTGAGACATTTCAGAGAGAGCATGTTAGCTTTTTCATGGGATCCTGTCTTTGTTTTAGTTTCCTTTACTAGTTTTCAGTCTAACTTTAGCAGTTGCTAAGAAACTAAATGAGCAGTACAGTCTATATAAAATTTAGTCTATTTAGAGTTTTTCGTATAAATAGGTGAAGTTGTGCTTTACTGACGCAGCTTCTGGTGTGGTTAGTTATTCACAAAGCATTGTGTGTTCCTTAGTTGTATCACTACAGCAGAAATCTGTAGGGTGGACACAACACGTGTGTAGCTCTGGCTTAAGGGTGGACACAATACGTGTGTAGCTCTGGCTGTAGGGTGGACACAACACGTGTGTAGCTCTGGCTTTAGGGTGGACACAACACGTGTGTAGCTCTGGCTGTAGGGTGGACACAACACGTGTGTAGCTCTGTCTGTGGGGTAGACACAACACGTGTGTAGCTCTGGCTGTAGGGTGGACACAACACGTGTGTAGCTCTGTCTGTGGGGTGGACACAACATGTGTGTAGCTCTGTCTGTTCAGCTCCTGTTTTCTGGCACTGATTAGTTGACCCTGGGCACAGGACTAAGTCGTGTGTAAACATTGCCTCAGACCACGTTCTCAGCCAGAACAGTTTTGCCCCCCCCAAACACACACACGACAGCCTCATGACCTTCTTTAATAAAAATTTAGTTTTGCTACTTTAGTTTGCCTTTATTAGAATTAAACTTTACAAATGTTTGATTTACTGTAGTCCATGGAAAATCACCAAAATCTATGAGGCAAAAAAAGAAGGAATATGAATGTCTACAAATGTCTTAAAAAGTTTAAAATTTTATTTTTAAAGTCTAAATAGTTTAAAGTAAAGACGTTGAACATGAGTATGTGTGCTGCCTGTTTATGAGTTCTGAGCCGCTATCGTTGCTAAGGGTAACACAGGTAACACACTGTGGGTTCACACGTAAGTCACAGGTTCTTCATCTTTTTTTTGCTTCTCTGTTCATATCTAGAAGTTTAGTCTTGTCAGCTGGACTTCTTTCTCCTTTACGCAGCAACGTTTCACCTTTTACCAAAAGGCTTCTTCAGTCTGATGGACGTGGGGACGACTCTAAGCCTGTACACCTATCAGGGTAGCAGCCACATGTTTGGAAACGAAACATTGGAGAAACGAAACATCCGCTACACAAATGCAAGTCCAGCGGACATGACTAAACTTCCAGATAACCTCACCTGGATGACTGAGAATCTTCATAGACTTCTCTGTTCATACTTAATTACCTAAATTTGCTTTTAAGTAAAGGAAAATGCTAGATGTTTCTGAGAGTGTTCCTTATTATTACATTTACTTTAATATATCCAGTTTGCTCCTTTTGTGTAAAATTTACCTTAAAATTACTTTTTTTAAATCTTTATGTTAATTTTAATTTCAAAGCCTGTATTTGTCACACCATTCATATTAAAATACATCGAGATCACCCTGCCTACAGCCTGTTGGACATTCCTCAGAAATGTTTATTCTACTTAATTCATACGGATGAATCTGTGTTACTTTTAGACCCACATGTTGTATGTCTGCCAAACCAAAAGTTTCCCTGTCCTTTGGTTGCAAATAAATATAACAGGATAACGTTTTCAACTTGTGAATTTATAAATTAAAAAGGGTATGTTCTTTGACATGGACTGCAATATATGCTAGTTATTGTGCCACTGTGCTTGCTAAAGTAGCACAGCGTAAACTGGGCCACAGTAAGCACAGTGTGACGGGTGAGGGACAGGTGTGCTTCATTACACAGACTCACACTACTAGTGTTAATCACAGGACTCAAAAACACATCAGTTACAATCTATTCTTCAAACTTCTGAATATCTGCCACCTGATCACACTTTGCCACTGCATACAACTTTACAAACTTTAGAATAGCACACAGTTGCTATGGACACAAATTATGTGGTTTTTCTAAAAACTGTGACCATGACAACAAAATGACTATTAAGGACAATTGCCTTGCTTTATATATTATTTCAAAGAAACAAAGAAAACATGTAAAAAGTAAATGTGTTGTAAAATGTATTCAATATTTGTTTCGTGTGTGTTTATTTTTCTAAAAGACAAGCAAACATTTCAGATACTTAATGCTCCTCACAGCCTTCTGTTCACCACGCCAAGCACAAGTAACATGTTATGTTATGGCAGTTCTGTGAGCTGTACTGAGTGTTCCCTTTGTCCACTGTCACGCGGAATGCGCGGTCCCTGTCACGCAGAGTGTGCCCACACGACGTCAAGGAGAAAAGTGCGCGCGTGACAGTGCTCGCGCGAGACACCCAGAGCCGCCTACGTAACACATTCGGAATCTGTTGTTTCAAGTATTAATAGCAGACAGGTTCCTACTGTCATGATGCAAAGTCACATGCAAGTACAATATAAGTACAATATGAACTTGGTGAGACCACACAATATATGTGTGTGTGTGTGTGTGTGTGTGTGTGTGTGTGTGTGTGTGTGTGTGTGTGTGTGTGTGTGTGTGTGTGTGTGTGTGACAGAGAGAGAGATCAGATTACAGCCTCACTGTCCCTTCTCGCATCATTCATGCACAAGACTCCGAGATACCTCTCTCCTCCATTCGACTCAGTACCTCCACTTTCACATAATTTAAATAAATATTTATAATTATCACAATTTTGTTTTACTATAATTTGGGTGTCATGGCACGTTACAGAGCTGTAGACGGTACTTCTGGTCTTTAGTGGAAGCAGTAAACTATATGCAGACGTTCCACGGCCCCTGTTCAGACGGGCTACGCTGTCACCAGTGGGGGGTGCTGCAGGCGCGTCGTCTGCGCCCTGATGTGAACTCTGGGGGGACGCCGCGTGGACACCGAGTCCACTCACTGTTCTGTCCGCCGGTCTTGTTCACTGGTGAAGCAAACCATGTCCGCGGACACATCGGGCGCTGCAGTGAGATGTATGGTGGTGTTTGAGTTTGAATTGCGGTGTGTAAAGATGGCATGGGAGATGCCAGCATTTACAGCCACTGCATGTCTGGCACATCGAGGCAGGGCAGTGAATACGTGAATTTAAAGTTATCATCGGAAAACGACGTTAAATGTCATTTGAATTTATGCCGATGATATCTCGCCCAATTTACAATTTAGTAAAATATTAACAATAAATTTGTGTTGGTGTTTAATGTACTATGTGCGTTAAATAAATTTAAAGTGTACGCTTTCTATAATATGCATGTGCTATTTCATTTGTTTTACGTTTATTTTATAATGCATATGGTACACTATTTTATTGTAAAGCACTTTGTCCAAGTTTTACTGTTTGTAGTGTATTGCAGAAATAAAAGACATTGTTTATATAAGTCATCTAAATAAAAATACTGACAACATGTTGTTATGCTTAGGTATACCAACAAATAATGCGTAGTACCTTATTAATTAGGGTGTAACTACATTAACGTGCTTCACGCTTTGTTACGGCTTGCGTGTTAAGTGATGTAGGGGGACAAGTCTGCAAATGGTTTCCTCCAGACGTCCTGGTACGTAGTGTCTGCTGATGTAGTCGCTTCAATGCTTGGCGAGATGAATTTAATTTATTTTCACCATTGCCAACCCAGGCGCTGAGAGTGGAGACACCTTCTGCACTGATAGTGAGCGACAGCGCAACGCAAGCGGAAAACATGATGAGCCCGTCAGCATCATGCTGCCATATCGATGTGGCAGCTGCACGAGCCCGCGGACACGGGGTGCACTGCGCTCGTGCCCGCGCTCCGTGCTTGCAGCTGCTCGTCCTTTTTTCCCACGACTTCTCACGTGCATGTTAAAGAGTATCCCTGATCCTCGCATGTCAACCTTATGCCGCTGTTGGTCTCGTAAACTCTAGTCTTTTAAAACTATTCGGCAACGGAAACATTTACAGTTAGATTATTTCAGGGTTAAATAATTTCTTTAGCAACGAGAGGTTCTGTCTCACTGTCTTAAAGGTTCGTAAAAACAGTAAAACTCTGATCTTAATAGTAGTAATGAATATACCAATACAAGTGAGCGTCAGCGCACGCTTTCCTTTTGCTTATTTAGTGGAAAACGTTTCGTCTTGGTAGAATTATTTCACAGCGTGTCCACTGGAGGGCGCTCCCACACAGCGTATTTCGGTGTTCACAGACTCACCGTCCGTCTGGTAAGTCCTACAGAAGATGTTCTCCTTTAAAAGCGCGCAATTGAAAACGTAATACTGCTGAAAGGATGTTTGTAGAGGTGTGATCCCGTTCAGCACGTAATAATGTATCTTTAAAGTCCAACATGTTAGGTTTATAATACTGTAATTGACAGAGGGGGCTGGCGAGTTTCAAACCTGAGCCGCCTTCTCACAATTCAATTCAATTTACTTGAATATAGCGCCTTTCACAACAATGTGCTTCAAAGTGCACAAGACAAGAGGACGAGCCTGCTGAGCCTAGGACTCAAGTTGTTGGTCCTGGGAGCTAACTGGTCTCTTGTCTTCAAGCCCTGGGGGTGACATCACCTGGGAGCTAATCGGTCTCTTGTCTTCGAGCCCTGGGAGTGAGGTCACCTGGGATCTAACTGGCCTCTTGTCTCCGACCCCTGGGGGTGACACCACCTGGGATCTAACTGGCCTCTTGTCTCCGACCCCTGGGGGTGACACCCCCTGGGAGCTTATTGGTCTTTTGTGTCGACCCCTGGGGGTAACATCAACTGGGAGCTAATTGGTCTCTTGTCTTCGAGGCCTGGGGTTGATGTCACTGTCATTGCAGCCGACCCGCTGCCACATGTGGAAAAAAAATGTGGAAGAAAGAAATCAGTCAGTTTTGCAAGATCTCGTGAAACTTTTGCAGGATCTTGCTAATGTTTTGAGTTGTATCACAAAATTACAGTTTTTTATCAAATGAGAGCAGAAAGGTGAAGACATTCTCCTCATTAAGGTGTGTTACAATTTCAAATGGTCAAGTGTAACAGCATTAGTTACAGTTTACATACACTTTACATCCATGTTTACTTTTTCTAAGATGCTGGCTTTCAGTGTAAAAGTGGTTTGAGATAGAACAGATTCACAAAGAAAATGGAGAATTATTCACTTCCCAGTAAAGGTGGTTAACAGACTAACCTGTTTGTGTAAGAAGTCACCAAAGGTACCACCCTGCGTACACCTCACACACGTCTCTGTGGTGAAGCTGCGTACACCTCACGCACATCTCTGTGATGAAACTGGGTACACCTCACGCACGTCTCTGTGATGAAGCTGCGTACACCTCACGCACGTCTCTGTGGTGAAGCTGCATACACCTCACTCAGGTCTCTGTGGTGAAGCTGCGTACACCTCACACACGTCTCTGTGGTGAAGCTGCGTACACCTCACGCACATCTCTGTGATGAAACTGGGTACA
>JABJVR010007772.1:0-11217 GCA_025773905.1 Chitala chitala | reverse complement strand
CCCAACGCCACCCCCCCCCCCCCCCGGTCGGACACCACATCTCCCTAAATCTCACTCCGACGTTTTTACAAAAGTTGGCAGCCCTGAGTATTTTAAAAAGATTTTACGGAGTGTCATGGTTATGTAACCTAACTATATGAAAAAAATCTGTAATTTGTTAGAAAATATAATCATGACGTTTAAACATGTAATTAATTTAATTTCAGATTACCTTAAAGTTTCAAGTTACCAGAAAGTTTACATCTATTGTGCGTGTTTACAATGGTGTCTTAGTAAGCGTGCATGCTGTTCCTTCTGTCCGTTAGAGAACATACACTTTCACCTGTGCACCGTTACTTCATGCGTTAAATAATTAAAACGTGACCATGAAATACAACACTAATGAACGGGACTGTATTTTTTAAAATCTATTTATTACAAAACATCTATAGAAACATTTCAAGCTTACAACTCCTCGAAAAGCACTTTTAGTTGAAACCAGTAATTCAATTTTTGCGCACCACCACGCGTGGTTTTTAACTGGGGTTTTCTGTTTTTAACAGCAGGAAAACAAGCGGGTCCCTACAAACACAGGAAAAGCAATTACATGTTTAATGGGGCTTATCAAGATCCTAAACCCGTGTGTTCTACAAATACTTTGCCTGGACGATAAAGACATTCTTTTAGCGTAACTTTAAAAAAGAAATGTGAATTTAAAATTTACGTACAATTTGTGAAGTAGCGCACTTAAATCTATTTGCTGAAAACATATACAGTAATTGACGCCAAAGGGTACGGAGGAGATGGATTAACATTTTTCCTCGTTAATCTTGCTTATGGGTGTCATGTCCATTTGGGTGACGGGCGAAGTGCATTGTTCACAGTCCTGCACTTCGCATGTGCTGCTTGAGGGGGTCGGGGTCCCCCTGTTGAACAGACGCAGGACACGCATTGCGATCAGGTACAAAATCTCACTGACGTTGAGCACGATGCAAAGGGCAGAGGTTCCGACCATGAAATAGGAGAAGATTGTCTTTTCGGTGGGGTGACCAATATAGCAGTCCACTTGGTTGGGACAGGGCCATTGGTCACACTTGACAAGGCGGGGCAGGTAGAAGTTGTTGTAGATGAGATGAAGCAGGTAGATGAAGCTAATCTCAATGCCTGTCTTGAAGAACAGACTGAGAAGGTAGGTCCACCACAGACCCCCGTGCTTCTGACCTGTGTTTTGGTACAGCGGCGTGCCCTCGCCGTGCTTGGCGCGATAATCAGATGCTCTCTTATTACGGTACAGCACGTGCAGTACCACAACAAAGGAGGGGCAAGTGGCGAAGATCAGCTGCAAAGCCCAGAGGCGGGCGTGCGAGATGGGGAAGTAATAGTTGTAGCAGGCGTTGGGGCAGCCGGGCTGCCGCGTGTTGCAGTCAAAGTCTTTCTGGTCATCAGCCCACACGCGCTCCGCCGCCACCACAAACACCAGCACCCGGAACACGAACAACACGGAGAACCAGATCCGAGTGAACGCGGTGGAGTACTTGTTGACCCCACTGAGTAAGGTCCAAAGGAACACCCAATTCATCGTGCACCCAGCTTCTCTTCTTGCTGCCCCGAACACAAAAACACAGTCGTAACATTTAAAAAGTTGTAATATTTTGAATGTTTAGCTTTGGCTATTTCACTAAAGATAAAAAATATATATTAATTGTAACAGTTCAGACTTTCTAATATTAATTTACCTAATATTACTTTATATATATATATATATATATATATGCAAATACCCTATTATAATTAACCATAAATTCATAAACTGATCTAAGTACTAAAATCTAAGTACCGATGTACTGTAATACATATTTCATGTGAACTATTTTAAGAGATGATCCCGATCAGTCCTGCGTTTGTACAATAGAAAGTTTGCAGAAAATGGAGAAGTATAACCACTTTATTGCATGAAAAAGGCCATGTTATTGTATATTCCGGTAAAATTATAAAACAAAGGTACACTTAGAAATGAACCATGACAGTGGTAAAACAAAATTCCACTGTACAAGCTGAATTTTCTGACCAACAAAAGTCAATCAAAAGTTCCATAATGCAATTTAAAGCCTTTTTTCAAGCGGTTATTTACTTTAAATCATGTTAAGTTCCTTTCTTGCCTCTTCTTGTGCCATTTATTTTTAACATACAGCTTCATACTTACCCTTGGTGAGCTCAGCTTGTGTGCCGCTACCTTAACTTTTACTTAATTGCTCCAGCTGTGTCTCACCGATTACTATTATGCTGTTACTGCGTTACCTTTGACAGGGTTAAGACACACCTTCCCATTTCTTTGCCCATGGGGGCATGGTTAAAATGTTCTGAAGTAAATAGACTCTTTTGGCATCTGGAATTATGCGAAAGGTTTCTTGAGTCAGAGGAAGAGAAACACCCATTTGAGTTAGTGGTATGTTTGTTTAGTGCTGCAATCAGAGCTCTGCCTGGTGGCTCATTTCTGCATCAGGCTGGGGTGCAGAAGTGTCTGGGTTTGAATCCCAGCCCAGGCGCCAGATGTATTGTTGAGCAAGACGCTTTGCACCTGCTCTCCAAGTGCAGTGTATGGCTACCCACTGCCCCCCCAGGGGGATGGGTTAAATGCAAACAACAAGTTTTGCTGTAACATGTGCATGTGCGCAATGACAATAAAGCTGTCTGGAAGTTAAAACATGTAAGCTAGTCCAGTTTACATGATTCAACTTCCAGGCATCTCCACCTAGATGACTGAGAATCTTCAACAACATATCCACATTAAAGCTGCTTCTTTATCTTCTGTTTCAGAGGTCATCACAATCAGAGCCATCTTTCAGCAGTGGTTTGGTTTTCCTCATGTTGACCAGGAATGCTTAACAGTTGGGGAAGTGATGCCCTCAACATGAGTAATAGTTCGATATTAGTCAATAAAGATGCCCCTTTTATTTACTAGAAGACCTCTCTGCATGATCGTGATGTTGACAATGCTGTGAGGCACATTTGAACATATTACAGAAACTGGGTGTCATAAGCTAGCGGGAGCCTCAAAATCATCATCATTTTTGTCAGATAAAGACAGAGTAAAGGAATAGAAGGTGGCACAAAGGGGAGCTGGTGTAGGAAGCAGAACTGACCAGACGTGAAGGCCCTGTGACAACGCTGGCTGGACTGTGTGTAACACATCGGTCATGTGTCTCTGTGCATTGGTCACTTTCTCACACAGGTGGGTCATCATGGGGTGTGTAGCATGATTCAGCTCTTGAGGAGTGTAGCAGACCATCCATGTACCCTTAATTAGTTTGCCTAATACACGTGATCCTTCTGGTGACATGTAACAAGAGGCACATGGGGTGATTTGTCATCGTGAGAAAGAGTCCATTCACAGCCCCAATGGTACACATTTGGCACCGCGGCTAGGCGTTCCCCCATTGTTAGCAAAACACTATGTCAGAAACACCAGACTGGTCTGAGATAAGGCTCACCTCACCACTCCTTCACTATGATTTTCAAATAACTAAAGATATTTCACAAAAATTTCATTTGCATGTTATGAGATGTGTTTTTGGCTGGAGTTTGCAGCAAACCTCCAGGCAACACGAGATATATAACACTCAGCCTGCGATGTGATTGCAGAGTCACTGAAAGGTGATGGAAGGTCGTTTTACTCCAGTTGGCTATAGTTCTGCATAAAATGAAGTTTGTATTTCACTGTGATACTAGATGGCGTAATGAAATTAGAAAATCACTGGTATCTATAAGTTTATTGGCAAGATGGCAACAGAAGGAGCTATGAATTATAACTGTTATACCTCAAGGATGTTGTTACATTAACAATTGGATAACCCAGTCTGGATGCAAATTTCCAATTTTGAATTTTTTGTTTTAAGTGTATATATATATATATATATATATATAATATTTTTTTTTTTACAAAATGCATATTTGCAAAACCATTTTCTGTTATATTAATACAAAGAACCACTGTTTAAAATAAAATGACAAAGTACAGCGACATCATTACAAATTAAGCACAGTCATTTTCCTTAAGTAAAAATAACTACAAATTTTACTCAACATTTACGAGAGTGAAAGTTTTCATTAGCATAACATGTATGATTATAGATACATATTGTTTTCTTTTAAAGACAAACGAGCATACTTTGTAATCCTGTTACGTAATATTAAATTAAACTCACAGAGAGTTACATTACGTCCTGAAATTACACAATTGCCTTATCAAATGGCAGAGGAATAATGATCTCTCCATTTTCCATTGACTGTTCTGTTTGCCCAATTTCAGTTTAAGACGGCTTCCATGATTACTCTGAAGACCAGCCTCAGGGGGTCAGTCCACCACAAGCTTCCTCACTTCTTGCCAAGGTCCAGGTACAGCGGGTCACAGCCCTCTCTTGCACATGACCTTGCACTTTTTCTCACGGCCCTGGCAGTATGGAAGTAACGAATAATGTTAAATTACACACCCTTTTACAACGATAATAGTATTAAATAGCCACATTTCACAATTTTGTTGATGGATCACTTGATTTAAAATTTTGTCCAAATAAAATTAAACATGGTATGTAGCAAATGTAAATTTATCATAACCTCTGCTTTTTAAAATGACATTATGTTACGGATGCACATACTGTACTCTTTTACGATTTATCATAGTTTTAGTAACCTCTCTCAGCCTTATGCAAGAAACTAATGAAGTTCGACAATGTTGCATGAGATGCACCATAGGTCTATCGACGCCACTAGTAATTTGTAAGTTAACGTTTATTTATAAAACACCTTCACATACAGTTACAAATCGCTGTACGTAACAATAAATGAGGTAAAAGCATAGACACTTTACATTAAAAAAAATTGTATCGAGAAAGAAAGGGCGCAAGATTAACCATAAGATAAACAAGAATGTCTGCAGATGCTTTTTACAAGCGTCAATAGTGTTCACGCAAAGAGGAAGGCTGTTCCACCATCTCGGCGCCACACACTCGAAGGTCCCCGCGTGTCTTCTGCCTGTCTTCACTGACATCTAAAACAAGAAAACGAGCTCTCATCCGCATCAGCGGTCATTAAAACATCATGTCAAAATCGCACAGAACTATTTTCTCGATTTTAATGGTGGGGACAAAAACACGGGAAAATTTTTACTAAAACTGAGCAAGCAGGATCGGGAGGTCGGTAAACTAAATCTTCAAGCCATCCAATTTTCGTCTGTTGCAGTTCAAAGGAGTCAAATGAAACAGAATTCACCCCATGGTACATGAACCTAGTTTTGTGAACTACAGTAAGTCCACTTCCACGGCCAGACAGTCGTGGCGATGTGACGCAGGAGCACTCAGATGGACAAAGTTAATTAAAATAAGATCCATGGCCCTCTGTCACGGTTTCGTGAAAAACACGAAATCCAAATTTTCTTGCACAGACTGGTCATTACAAAGAAAAAACTTAGAGACTGGACGTCCACTGACCAAAGCCATGGTAGTTCTGGATGCTGGCGTAACGCTATTTGGTTAAAGGCCAGTGACTGGCAGTAGCGGGGGAACCACGCAGTCAGACAGACTACACGTGTTGTGTTTCAGGGGTGAAACCTCCATCGCAACTTCAGTCCGAAGCAGCGAAACACAGCACAAAGGTCAAAACGAACAGAAATGCTACGATAAAGGCACTAAATACTAAAAATTTGAGCAACCACACCGAAGCAGCGACAATACTACACATTGCCCACATTTTGCATAACAGTTCTTTCTTTTTTTTTTATTCACTAACTAATGTACTAAGGTGTATATATAATATAGCGAATTATTAAAAAAAAAAAAAAAAAAAAAACTAAGTATTCTGTTGGACCAATCAGGAGTGGACAGATGAATATTAATGAGGACTCCCATAATCCTCAGAGACCGTTATCGTTAAACGTTTAATGATAAATGTTAAAAAATGTTCTCTACCATAGAATGCTGTATCAGAGACAATTAGCTATTTGGAGCGAGAACTGTAAATGGTCACGTATTACTGATTAACGCAAAGTAGTTACTGCTGCGCAGGCGTGTGTTGTCACGTGTGTGTTTGTGTGACGTGTCAAGTAGGCTCCGAGGGAAGGCTGCACGTGGGCGAACGTATAAATAGGAGTGCGTGCCGCGCGCGCTCGGCAGTTATTACAGTCCACAGCTAGTTTGGAGATTAGAACCGCGAAGACAGAACGATATAAGATGGCCAGTGAAACGTTTCCAACTAAATTTCTGTCCCTTCTGCATAGCGCCGAGCACAACGCCCTCGATATGTGGCGCACAGTTGTGATAGACGGACAGATTGAGCTGATAACGGACAATGACATTAACTCGCCGGTGCTAGAACTAAAGGGGATCCGCGAACGCGCTACGTACATCGAAAGTCCGGCAGATCCGACGACGACTCTTGGCGTTAAACTTACGTTTTTCAATATGATAGTCTTGAACTTAAACAGGTACTTCAGCTTTGATGTTGAGGTGCTGGATGATAAAAACTTGATACGGCTGTTTCGTGTAAGTAATTACCAGAGCCGCATTCGCGTGAGGCCCCACGTTTGCCTGCTGCCCTTGACCCTGGCCGCGGGCTGGAACCAGGTCCGGTTGAGCCTGTCAGATTTCACCCTGCGCTTTTACGGCTCGGCCTACGTAGAGACGCTGAGTGTAAGGATATATGGCAGTTGTCGGATCCAAAGTGTGTACTTCTCCGACAGACTGTACCCAGAGGAAGACCTCTCACCAGAACTAACACGGGCGATAGCGGTAGGAGCAAGGGTGAGAAGTACGTCACACCGCAGATGGAGATTATAAATGTCAGTTCATGCTCAGATGTGCATAACATTTATACAGCAAGAAAACGAAAAATAAAAAGGAAAAAAAAACACATTTGCATTTGTGATTAATGGAGTCATAACTTTGGCTGACTATTGATTAATGTTGTCCGTTCAGTTGTATACATCTTTCGTCGGTTCTATGGGCTAGCCCTCTCGTGTAGTGCAAGAATAATACACAGTAATTCGCACAGTATATATTACTGTACATTGCTGAGCGTTATTATATGGCTTATTTGTAATGCATAAAAATTTTAGTAACGTACAGCACAATATCATTAATTATTATTATCATTACCGTTATACTATGGTTGTTATTACCATAATTTTCTTGCCACAATTATCACAGTACCGTATTAGGGCGCTTTATAGAACCCAGTGCGTTTGATATTTTGTGAGATGCATACAAATTTTGGGCTTAAAAAATAAAACTACCGTTTATCAAGCGGCCGTGAGTCGCCGCATACCTGTATGTTATGTGGTTCACTGTTACTATCTGTGGGGTAGCTGTCCACCTACAGTAAATTCAGATTAATTGGTGCTGCTGTCCAATTAACGTTTACGTGGTAGGCACAAGAACTGTATATGTCAACCTCCCCAAACAAACAAGCGCACATTTGATTTAACTGGTCTACCAGTTACAAAGATCTATAACTCCTCTCTGAATATTAATATAAAACAAAAAAGATAATGTACTTACATGTATTAATTACTGTGTAAACTTTGTACAGTATTAGCAATTTTTGGTTACTTGATCTGTGAATGAACAGAATAGTTTTAAATGAAATAAGATGGAACAGCTCTATAAATAATTGATTAAACAGTTATTTACTCATTACCAATACTGTGTTGTTTAGGTTGTATGGCTTTTTGCTAATCTTTGTCAGGAAATCCAACAATTCTAGACCTAAATGTATAATCATGTAAAGGTACAGTGCATAACATTTTTTACAGCCCATCAAATGTAAGCAAACTTTTTTTAAAAAATTGTGTTGGGCCTGCAGATCTGTCAATTTCTCACACAGGTGGGTCATCGTGGGGCGTGTATCATGGTGCGGTGCCTGAGGAGTGTAGCAGTCCATCCCTGTACCCTTAATTAATTTGCCTAATTCAGGTGATCCTTCTGGTGGCATGTAACAAGAGGCACATGGGGTGATTTGTCATCGTGAGGAGGAGTCCATTCACAGCCCCAATGGTACACATTTGGCACCGCGGCTAGGCGTTCCCCCATTGTTAGCAAATCACTATGTCAGAAACACCAGACTGGTCTGAGATAAGGCTCACCCCACTACACCTTCACTATGATTTTCAAATAACTACACACCTCCTCTTCCTGGCATAGGAAAAAAAGTTTAAAGTGTTCCTGGCAGGATGTCATGTTTTCTCATACTTTTTTCTACCATCCAGTTATGGCCATGTTTCATCAACAGTATTCATAATGTTTGGTCTCTGGCTGATGAGGTCGCACAGCAATAGAAAACGTTAGCATGTGAATGAAGTTTCTGAAATAACGTTTTTGCCTGTGAGTCGAATACTGTTTGCTAAAGGGCATTATGGCAAAAGATGTTCCACAAAAAATTTATTTACATGTTATGAAATGAGATGTGTTTTTGGCTGGAGTTTGTAGCAAACCTCCAGGCAACACATGGGATATATAACACTCAGCCTACAATGTGATTGCAGAGTCATTGAAAGTCCTTTTACTCTAATTTGCTATAGTTCTGCATAAAATGAAGTTTGTCTTTCACTGTGATACTAGATGGTGTAATGAAATTAGAAAATCACTGGTATCTGTAAGTTTATTAGCAAGATGCCAACAGAAGAAACTGTTAATTATAACTGTTACACCTCAAGGAAGTTGATACTTTAGCAATTGCCGAACCCAGTCTGGATGCAAATCTCCGGAAAAATGTAAATTAACAATTACCACACACTGTGAAGCCGTTATTTCACTTTTCATGAACTTTATTTCTTGATGAATAAATCAGTTTCAACCTCAGTATGTTGTTTGCAAGTTATTTATTTTGCTGCAAGTAAAAACAAAGGTTACAGAGCACAATGAGAAGGCGTACATGGAACTTCAGTCGTTCTCATGTCATTTATGGTCCTCAGTGACTTTGGAGAGAAAGGTGCTGTAGTGCTGAAAAGCATAGTACACCACTTATGTGAAATGTAAAGTAAATTGCGTAAAGTGAATTTTTAATATATTTTTCTTTCTTATAAAATGCAGGAAAGTGTGCAGAAACACGTCTGTTATGTTAATACAAAGAACCAGTGTTTAAATAAATCAACAAGTTACAGTGATAACATTGCAAATTAAGCACAATCTTTTGTATGAAGTAGAAATAACAAAACTTTATTCAACATTTCCCAGTGAGAAACAATTAGTTGGCATAATATATATGAATTTATGTATTTTTGTTATAATATGTTACTGGCACTTTGTGAAATTAGGCATTGTATAGAAAACATTGCTGGTAACACACACACACAAACACACATATGTATGAAATTATATGATTATTCTATGAAATGACAAAAAGAAATAATGACTTCTCCACTCTCTCTGTTCCACTTGCCCAATTTCCTTTTTCATTTTAGGGAAATTTCAACCATGTTTTTATACACAAAATATTTTAACAAATAACCATTAGAACCATATAGAATCTAGACAGATTCTAGATTAGTCAGACAATACTAATTGCACATATTCTGTTCTACACAAGAATTTGATTGAAACACTTTTGCCTTTGCTGAAATAATTAAAAATAATTTGTGTTTAAAATAATTATACATAATTACCCTTTTAACCTTTTGAGACCCTGTGATGAGCATTGTCTTACTAAACAGTTAAAATCTTATTTCAGTATTTTCGACGTGAGACGGATAACGTTAACCTACAAAAAATTAAGGCAAAGGAAATAATGATTAAATGTGGTTAAATTTATGAAATTTAAACAACAAAATGAAGCAACTATGTAACAACTGAATATCTTACAGCAGCTCTCATTTTCTCTCCTTTACAGTATTGTCACATGTTACAATTGTTACGAAGAAGAGAATAATGACAACTGAAAACTAAAAGTGAGGAGTTAACCTTTTCATACTTAGGAGCAGTGATGTGTTTTGTCACCATGGTCGCCGACCTTCAGTAACTTGGTGACGGAAGCGCTTTCCGTTCTGCTAAGCAACGTGGACGCGGTGTCATTGCGCTTGTGGTGGTATGCTTGCACTCCCTCGCAACAGCGCTTCCCCACCAAGTAGGTGATCTCACACAGGTTGAGCAGGATGCAGAGGAAGCTGGTGACCATCATGAAGATGGTGAAGATGCGCTTCTCCGTAGGCCGGGCGATGAAGCAGTCCACCTCGTTGGGGCAGGGCTCCTGCTTGCACCTGACCAGCAAGGGGAAGAAATTTGCTTCGTAGATGTACCACACTAAGAACACGAAGACGGCGTCCACGGTGACCTTGAAGACCAGACTCAGGAGGTAGGTCCACCACAGGCCTCCGCGCTTCTTGCCGATGTCCGGGTACAGCGGGTCGCAGCCCTCTCCGCATTTGAGCTTGTGCTTTTTCTCGCAATCCTTGCGGTACTGCACATGCAGCGACACCAGCAGCGAAGGGCAAATGACGAAGATGAGCTGCAGTGCCCACAGGCGCCCGGGCAGGATGGGGAAGTAGTGGTCGTAGCACACGTTGAGGCATCCCGGCTGCGCCGTGTTGCACTTGAAACTTCCCTGCTCGTCGCTCCACACCTTCTCAGCCGCCACCACGAACACCAGCACTCGGAAGAGGAAGACCAACGACAGCCAGATGTGGCCGAAAGCCGTCGAGTACTTATCGACCCCACTGACGAGCTTCTGGAGGAACGGCCAGCCTATCGAGGCCCCAGGTGATATCGCCATGGTGACCCAAACGATGAGAAGCAGCAGCAGGAGGGTGAAACTGTCAAGCTGGCGTTAGGTTCTTGCTGTGTGAGTGAACAGAGACTACATTAAGACTTATCGGAATACTGAACCACGTCACTAAGAAAAAAAAAACATGAAATGGCTCTCTCACTGGTCACAGAGTTAAGTAAACACAAAGTCAGCAGAGCTGGCGAGGGAACCTGGAAACGCCTACAATTTAGATGAATCCGTTTTTATGGTTTAATTAAACCATAAAAACGGATTCATCTAAAATGTTTGACCTAGTGTGATTTTTCGCACGAAACACTTTAAATAATTGTTTTCTATGGGGAAAAATGTGAATAGTTGCCCTGAGGAAAAAAAACTGTATTACTTGAGGAAAAAACTATATAGATACTGTATTAGATTAGATTAGATTAGATTAGATTAGATTAGATTGAACTTTATTGATCCCACAGTGGGGAAATTCACTTGTTACAG
>JABJVR010007770.1:0-11218 GCA_025773905.1 Chitala chitala | reverse complement strand
GGTTATACTATTCCTTCTATACAGTGGTGTAGCGGTGTCTTGGTAGGTGGGTAAAATGTTTCTTCTATACAGTGGTGGCCAGACTGTCTTCCAGGAGGGTGAAACAGGGCATAGAAGCATGTAAAAACCGTTTGAAGTGAGCCAGCTGCTTAAATGCTTACAGTCACCTCAGTCAGGAGGAAACCCCAGGGAGGTTTAAAAAAAAAAAAAAAAAAGTATGCAGGGGGTGTGGGAGTCGCCTCCCACTCCTCCAATGAAAACCACTCGATTCATCTCAGCCTGACCTAAATGACCTCCATGTGGGCTTGTTTCTGTGAGGGTCAGGCTGGTAGCTAAGTGCCATTTAGTCCCTCAGGTTGCTGGTAGCATTGGTGACTGGGCACGGGGAGTTCTTGCGTGCACGCGAGTCCCATCGTTTACTCGGTCCGTAGATATGGACCCTCAGACGTTCTGAGGGCAGAACCTGTTGCTCGTGCGGCTGGACACGCAAGACAACTCATTGGCTCCTCTCCTTCAGAGGCGTCTTAGTGAAATGAACAGAAATCATTTGGTTTAAATTTGTTCATTGCTCATTCTACCGGCGCTGTAGGCTGTTAAAAATCCACGTTTGTCAGCAATTAGCCGAATTGGACATCTCCAACAAGGGATATTGAGTGGATTTTATGCCTTTGCGTGCTACTTTATCATGGCTCATGCTGAGAGCTGGATGTCTTCTGAGAGCTCTTGGACCTCGGCCTCCCTGCTGGAGGGTCGTGCTGCACGCTCAGCAGCTCCCGGGCCACGTAATTTCTGCAGGCGAGAGAAGCCGTCGGGGCGTCTGCCCGAACTGCCTGTGTTGCGTTTCCGCTCAGCTGCGCTCCGTGTCAGCAGGCGGGTCCTGCCCGCATCAAGCTTCCGTGAACTCAACAACTTGCACCTTGGTGGCGTTCTGGAACCCGCTGACGTTCTTCCGTTGGAACGTCCCGTTCTGGATCCATCTGTGCCTTTGAAACATTTAACGTTACCCTGCCGTTGATTGCAGCGTGCGGTGGTCACGCCTTGGTTAACGTTGTCGTATCTGTTCGGGTTTAAATACGGAAGGTATTTCAAGCTGAAGTTGCACGTGATTCTGAAATGGCGGTAAGTGTGCGGCTGTGTAACAAGCACCAGGCTTGAAACATGGCAGAACACTTTCTGTGAGATGGAGAGTGCAGGCCAAGGCTCTGGATTTGGGTACCTGATTACCTGTTTACTGTTGGGGAAATAAACAAAGGATGTTGTAAATGCATAAATCATCCACATCTGTAAACACTGAGAGGCCCACATGCAAGAGGCTGGGATAGGGATGGGGGCGGGGCTGCTGGTGGCTGTGAGGGTGTGAGACCTGATGCAGTTCCATGATAGGACAAGGATGATCTGCATTAGTACACATGTAAGAAATGGCAGTTGACATTGATTTTTCTTATAGTTAATACACAACTGTTAAAACTGGGTGTGCGCATGACCCTTTGATGGGAAAGCCGTCGGGTTCGTGTGGTGCTGTGTTTGTGACGTGTAATTACAAATCATAGTATTCAAGGCCTCTGTATTTTCACAGCTGTGGAGTAATTAAGAAAACCCGCCTCTGGTTTCTGACCTGGTCCGCCTTCTCCTGTGTTATGACAGAGTGGCCGTGGTCGTGTTGTACAGCTACAAGGACGACTACTACAAAGTCCTGCTGTGAACGTCCAAATAACATTTCCCGAGGAGGAGAGAGCGGCGGTGGAGCACACACCTCTGGTTGTGTCGTTTATGGGTGAAACCGTCAGCGTTTTCATTCCTGCGAGAGCTGATTTATAGACCTTCTTTTTAATTTTTTCCTTCCGTTCTTTAGAGGACGAATCCAGAGATACCAAATGAATGAACGGTTACTTCTGTCATGCCCTCCATCCCAGTTTTTGCTTTTTTTTGACATCAGTGTACACCAATCCCACAATACCTTGTTACCACTGCAGCGTAATGTATTCAATTTTTTTTGGAAAATGGTGCGTAAAAGGCACACAATACCTTTTGACTGAACACAATGTGAAGAGTGACGTATTGTTACATATAAAAAAATTTTATATTTTGGAGGGGGGGGGGAATTGAAGTATGTTTACTGCTATATTAAATAATGTATTTTCCCTTATGGTGACTTTTTTCGTGACTCCCTGCAGAAATAATTTGACAGGAATATGGTCGAATGGGGAAGAGTTTTCCATGTACACTTTCACCTTTTGTTCATGTTTTAATTAAGCCGCCAATTGAGCACTTAAAGATGGGTCAGAGGTCTTCAGCGTGCCACGTTGGTCACGCTACAAGTGAGAACTATTGGGTCGGAGCCCAGCCGGGGGCAGGCTGACCTGCATGCTCGCAGGGCGGGTGGGCTGCTCGGCTAATTCCAGGTGCTGACCCTTCAGCTGCACCACAGCGGGGGAGCGGTGCAGGTAGGTGTCGTACATAATGGTGTTACAGCAGCGGGCTTGCTTTGCCAACCGCTAATTAATTCTCTGCGTGTTTTAAAGGCCGCGCGGGTGAACGAGACTGTAAAACCCACAGTTGGTGATGTTGCCTCATCGGTTATTAACTGCTTTAATGTTCGTCCCGTTTGTTAATCGGCTGAGGCTGACAACACTGTGAATTCAGAGGCTGTAGTTAATTCCTTCTCTCACTGCTCAGAGCTCAGGATTAACTTTTTTTTTTTTTTTAAACAATGTATCAGGTGAGAAAGACATTCCGCAGGCTGTATCCCAGTCCCATTTTAACAGGCTTTTCCTGACAGAAAACTGTTCAGCCCTTGTTAATGGAGATCTACGATATTCCATAGATTCAGCCTGATACCACTGCCCAGTCAGCAAGCTGGTCTTCAAGTTACAACACTCAAGCCATGCAAAGACAGTTGTTAGTGGTTTCCTGGTTACACAGGACAGTGGGTCCGATTGTTGGTGAAGACGACATTGTGGCGTTGGAGCACATACCAAGGACATTAACAGGAGGTGTTGATCTTTTTGCCAGTGGTAAAGATTGTCAGTTCTGCCTGCTTTATGACAGAGCAAGTTTGACTTTGGTGTTTGAAGATACCGTCCGTAACCTGACACGTGTGACTTTTGCCCCAATCGGTGCCCCAATCGGTGCCCCCCAAAACTCAAACAGTTTTGTCAGTCTGGTCATGGGTAGCTGGTCAGCAGCCAACCCCCCCCCCCCCAATGCAGATTAACGATGAAATGCGCAGTAAGGTCCACACAGTTTATTTCTCCAAGAAAACAAACGCCAGCAATACATTTCTGCTTCAGACATATTTACAGTTTGAAACAGAAGAGATAAATAAGCAAAATGGATACACATTTGTAATAGTTTATGGTCTATAATATGTACAGCAACTTCAACTATAATAAGTACTTGGTAAAAAGTTCAGTAAGCTATAGTTTAGTAATAAATAAACCTATGTGAAAAAATAAATATATTCTGCTAAAACCTACTTTTTTTTACACTTAGAAATTATAAAATGGACACAGAACCGAAAAACTTGGCTCGTACAACTGCGTCGAGTGGAACGGTTATTTGTGCTGGGAGACCTCAGAGTGTAGTCTCTGTGAATGATGTTTGTTTTCTGTTTGGAATGCTGTTACTCTGTGGTGAGATGCTGACAGGGCCCCCCCAGGACTGAAATTCCTATGTTTTCAGATTTTATTACTGTACATGTGAATTACAGTAAATCAGGTTGGAAAATAAGCCTCATTATATTTGACTAGGAACTAAAGCAGTATACAGTAGGCATTTTGGTTATCAGATGTGAATTTGACATCAGAGGCTGTCATTTTGTCATTTGTGTGTTGCAATAATGTAGGACTAAAGGTGGACTAATATCTGTTGACAGTAAAGGATAAAGTAAGGTGGCAAATATTGCCTAAGCTGTAAGGCAAACCAGATGTGTTATTTATAAAAGCAACTACCCAAAGCAGAGTTTTCCAGATATTACCAAAAGAAAAATGCATTTTTCCAGAGTGTTGGTTCCATGGAAGGCAGGTTATCTGTGTCCCTTGGTACCTTTACGCTGCTTTCGGCACAGTTTGCCCTACAGCCGTGACAGCGCACGGCTTTTGTGCTCTAACTGCTTTGCGTGGATGAAGCACAGTAACGTGAGAAGTGGCCGAAGCATGTTACTCGTAGTGTCTGCTTTACGTAAACTCAGAGACCAGGTGCAGAGCCTTCTAAAGGACGCCTTTCTCTGGAAAACTCGAAGGTAGTGAACGAGCCTCTGGATCAGACAGGTATGCCCGTTCTTTGTTGTCCTGCAGACTTTTAAAAACGGCTATACCTTTTATGATCAGTTTTGCAGTTCTGTTGCCCTCGTGGACTGATGACTTGCTCAGCTGCTGTAAAGAGTAGGGCGGTCCATAATTTTTTTGTTTTAATTTTCCCTTTTTTTTTCAAAAATTTATTTTTAAAACATAACCCCGTTCCACCCTTTTTCCCAAACTTTTTTTTTTTTTTTTTTTTTTTTTTTTTCTTCCCTTTCCTATGTTTATCTTCATTTGCATCCGTTTGTCTTTCTGTTTGCTGAGCCCCCTTCCCCCCAATGCACTGCAAGTCCTTATTCCAAGAAAGTGGCATTTTGGTCCTCTCCTAAAGACGTCAGATGCTTATAAGCTCCAACTCTTGATGCGATGAAACGGTGAGGTCAAAGCCCTGCCTTTAGTAACAATTTGTCCTGTCGCGGATCCCCAGCCCTTCGGCACTGAGGTAGCACATCTTTCCGTGGTCTTCCTCAGCAATGTTCACGCCAGGGGCTGTGTGGCGTTTCTCCCGAGGGAGGGGGGAGCAGACTTAATGTAGGGCACCCCCGTGGCCATGGATGAGCTTGGCCCGGGGGATGCTCAGCCTGTCACCCCCCAGCGGTCTCATCTCGGGTGGGAAGTTCACTGCACAGTCGCCGCTCTTGTTCTTGGGAGGCTCCATGTACACCACAGAGTTCTTGGTGACATGCTTGTTCAGCGTGATGGTCTGAAAGGACAAAATGAAGTCGGCATCTGTCCAAAGTAATGCTCTGCAGCTGAGGTACTGCAGGTACCCCTTTACTTGCACGCACGCACGCACGCACGCACACGCACGCACGCGCACACACACACACACCACCTCCTCACCTTTTTAGGTGCACTGTAACATGACATTTGCACCCAGTTCTTCTTCTTGTTAACCACGAGCGCCACGCTAAGGAACACGACAATGGCCAAAAGGACACCAGCAAGGATCCAGGCTGCCGACTGGTAGATCAAAGCCACGTCCATCTGCCCGGGGAGCTCGTCTCCAAGGGCAGGGTCAGCTGCAGGGTATGAAGACAAGTAAGGTGAGACATGGCTGCTCTCACACTGTTGCCAACACAACTAGCAGCACTTCAGTGCCTTCGTGATCTCACAAAAGGTGGAAAACCAGTGGAGTTTGTACAGTGGTTTGGGACGTGAACTGCAGGGAAAACACATGGTGACGAGCTTCAGAGCTGTAAATGGTGACATTGTATTCTTACCAAAGCAGACTGCAAACCTGGAACAGCAAACAGGCCCCAAGCAAACACTCATCTTACCAGTGGCCACAGCAACAGGTGGCTGCCTGATAGTTGTGAGCCAGGTTCCCTCGGGTCCTGGCAGCGTGACATTCTGTTCAGGCACAATGGTGGACACCTCCAGTGGAATGACAGTTGCAGTCATGTCTTTGAAAAGAGGAAGGAAAAAAAAATGGATTATTGCTGTTGATGTGGTACAACTACATGACACAAAGCTTTAGCGTCACCTGGAATTCCTCGAATTAATGGGTTTGTGTTTTTTCCTGTTGACTTTATCAGTGCTCCATGGCTCCTGGGCGTTACGGCCTTGTTTAATGCAATTTTCCACAGGCCCCAGCACCAAAACAAAGGGGGGGGAAATGAAATGGCCACAAATCGACAGCAACAAAGAGGGGGCGGCTGTGTTGAGGTTTTCCAGCAAAGGAAACGCTGACACTGAACATTGCTTTCTTGCCCTGCTGTTAAGAATACCGCACCATTCAGCGTGAGACAGGAAATGTTTGAGAATGTGTGGATGCTCAGGTCAGTGGGCGGGGGTGGGGGGTTTTGTCGTCCTGATTGGCCTGCGTCATGCAAAATGCTGCCGCGGACACCCAACCCCTTTGACCCCCAGCAGAGTTAGGAATACCCAGCCATGAGCTGAACGTTCCACGTCTAGAAGACCTTTAAACGCAGTTCATCACATGACCAAAGCTATCCTGTCTGTGCTGCAGCTAAACCCTGACCAGACGTGTTTACGGCACACGTGATGCTACCTGTGCTCCGGTCAGACCAGCTAGCCTCGCGATCCAGGCGTGCTTTAAAAACTACATCCACTCTCTTGACCAAAATGGCATCGACTGTTGCATCAGCGCCACTGAGTGCTGTACTGTGGAAACCTTGGTGAGATGCATATGTTTCTGACAGGTTGAACATGCTTCCTGTGTGTCACCTTACAAAGTGGTTCCAATGGGAAATGGGGATAGTGAACCCTGCCCGATATCCGTTTCCTGTTTCTCCCATCATTAGCATGCTCTTCTGGAAGAGCTTAGTACATTAAAACTCAGTGGGACCGAAGTGGGCCTTTAAGCTATAGGTGTGAGCAGTTAGAACTACATACCCAGGCAGTAGGGGCAGCACTGGCCCTTGCGGAGCACAGGCACCCTGCAGTCAGCTGGAGGGCAGCGCTGGGAGAAGCACCGGATGGTGCTGTTGGCACAGGTGCAGCTGGTGCAGGGGTTGGCCTTCCACGAGTCCCCAGCCTGGATAAGGTCTCCGTCGCTGGAGATGCAGTACTCCGATTGGCTGCCGTTGACTGGGAAGAGCGGACCCCCTGAGCCTTCTTTGAGCAACAGGAGAGGTCAGTTCAGTGACGATTCAACAATGACAGCTGTGCCCACCTAGCGCAGTCGCCGCTGTGGGTTTATTTGTCGTGAGACTTTACCGATACACTGGAAAGCACTGTGTGAACAAGCTGTTGAAGTAGTATTATCCATATTTGTCCAGCATCACTTTCATTCCTCTGCAAGGATTCCTCTATCAAAGGCAAGTTTCTCAGGAGCTTTGACTTAAGTTAACTACAAGCAGATACTCCACTGTACCGACACACACACACACACACACACACACACCAGATTCAGGCATTCACATTAGCGCAATTCCCCATACACATATATCACAGGCACTGGCTGGGTCGACCTCAGCAATGTGGTGATAAAAGTCATCAGGAGTTCCTGGGGGGTTCCGGAGGCCTGCGGGCTGCCGTGCGTTCCCTGTTTTAAGCATTTGCCAATATACGTGGGGGAGGGGGCGTATGGGGAAGCAAGAGCACGCTGTGTCGCAACAGAACCTCGTGTGGCGGACTCACGGGGAGGGGGTCCCACATGTGGTTTTTGACGACGGGCCACACGTTAAAGTCTGCCCGGTTTGGGCCCGGTCACCCGGTCTGATTATGACATTTACATCTGCCTAGGGCCTTCTCTGCTGTGGGGGGCACCGAGAAACCCCCTGTAGATAAACTTCTCTTCTGCTGAAATTCCTCTTACGTCACTTGTAGTTGCTCCGTAGTAAGAGTCTGATTCTGAAAGACGTTTGGAGGTGTGCAGGAGGCCCTAATTCATTATGCATTAAAGGGGAAAGGTCAATATAAACAAGCTGGTTAACCGTCAGCTTAAACCAAGAGGACAGGTAAGGACGGGGGTGCTGAGTACCTGGGCAGGTATAGCAGCAGGTGTTCTTGTTCCTGGTCGGAGCTTGGCAGAGGGTAGGAGGGCACACCTCGGTGTCGCACAGCACCCGCCCTTTCCTGCAGGTGCAGCGTGTGCACTCGTCCAGCTTCCAGGTTTCACCCTCCACGTAAAACTCTCCCCCGGGGGCCCGACACACCACCAGGTCCACCCCCTCAGGCTGCCCGCTGCCAGACTCGTCTGCAGAAGAAAGCAGAAAAGGGAGGGATACAACCATGTATCAGCAGGCATGACCAGGTAATTTCACGGGGGGGCATAGCTGTCTTACTGGTTGTTTTATGAAGGACATTAGCATGTGGCTGTAGACTCGCAATCCTGTTGTCCTTAATTAAAGAACACCATGGGGGGGGCTCAGGTGTTACCTTCACAGCTGGGGCAGCACTGATCTGACCGGACCACAGGGTGGGGGCAGCCGGGCACCGGACAGGTGATGAGAACGCACATTTCACGGCCACCGTGGCAGTAGCAGTCCCGGCAGCCGTCGTGCCAACTCTGGCCTTCTTCATAAAGGTGCCCACTGGCCGTGAGGCAATAAAGTGGTGCAGGGGGCGGGAGTGTGATGATAGCAGGAGGGCTGCTCACTAGAAGAACACACAACAGATCATTTTCAGAGCTGAGGGGGTCATAGTAATGGAAAAATGGTAATTTCTCTGCCAGCCAGCTCTAAAAAGTTGGATTAGTGTTCTCAGCAGGACGGCAGTGGATCTATCGCTGAGGGGTCGTTACCCGAGTGCGTCGGACACGGGAGAGACCAAGTGAGAACTAAGTCAACAGCAACGGAGTGTACAGGAAAGCTGCAACAGTCTCAGTGCTCACATGTGCGCTGCCAGATGTTTTTACATGGAGTAACTGGATTATACAGCATGTTTCTCTGAAAAAAAGTACTTTGCTATTAAGAACAAAAGCTCTAGCCCACAAGTAATGAACACACACTTCAGCTACCACGTGGGAATGACATTAAAACCAAAAGCGTGTCTTCTTAGGCCGAGAAACGTTTACCTCCTGTTCCACTGCCCAGTTCTGTTCAACCCAAACATAGTGTGCAGCTCCTAAAAGCTGTTTTGTCATATTTTTATAAATATTTTACCAGGCAAAAAAGTAAAAATAAATTCTTCAGAGACAGGTTTGTCTTTCCGTGATTTAGGGTTGTGAGGGAACTAGTAGCTTGGTGAGAAGAAAAACTCCTCCAAATTATTTATAGTGTTAAAGGAATAAACAACCCAATAAAACTGTCACAGCAAAAACAGCCTTTTTTTTTTTTTAAATATTGTGGTTTTTTTTTAATAACATAATATGATTACATATTTGGTCATGTGGCCACAGCTTTAAACAGTTACTAAACAAGCTACCAGGAGCCCTCCCAAACAAGCTACATTACTGCATTTTCGAAAAACACGAAGCCCCACTCCGTGGGTAGCGTGTACTCTGAATAACATACTGATAAATATTCACGATCGTTACCTTGACATTCACAGACGGAGCACCCCTTCTTGTTCTGCTGGTAGCCATTGCTGCAGATTTTGTCACAGGTGAAGGGAGGGCACCTCACACATCGGCACATCTCACAGCCATGTTTGTTCCTCCTGCGAGAGGGTAGGAGAGAGGACCGGGGGGTGGGTAACCACACGCGATTAACAATGCATTCTGGGAAGGGCCAAAAACTGAGGTTCAAGAACAAATCGCCGGGCAAGACGTGCGGCACCACAGAACCAGATGCTTGACCTTAGTGTGGGGCACATCTGGATTTGCTTTCTGAAAACTATATTGGTTGCCTTTGAAGACAGCAGCCGACAGCGAGAGAACGCCGTGCTCTCCCCCCACTGCGGGCACAGCGTGCCGCTACAGGGGTAGCAGGAGGCTTTTAAGGCCCCTCGTTACATGGACGCGCTGCGAGCCTGGCCGCCAGGCTGGCCTCCGGGACACAAACTGCCGGCGACAAAGCGAAAGCGGCCATAGAGAGGCGTGGGTATTCTCCCCAACACCCCACACGTTGACTGCTGTGAGTGTACATCGCTAAACACCAGGCAGCGAAACCGCAATTGTTTTGGAGAATGTGTCCATCTGGATAGGTCTGTACATGCCATACAAAAAAAAAAAAAAATTGACACTGTTTATAGCCTTACCTAACCTTTCCAGGTCATTCAGGTGGAAGCAGACATGCTTCCAATTAAGTAAGAGCTAAGACTAATTTGAGAATATGTAACGAAAGCAGTGGCAGAGAGGGAGCTCTGTGAGTAATCAGGTGCAAGGGCAGAGAATGGGGTTGGGCAGGACGGTAAACCAACAGGTCCTGCTGGCAAGAACTCGGTGACGGGAGCGCATGCCTGATGGGACAGTAATAAGGTCCTTACTGGGCCCGTTTGATAGATACGCTGCATCCATTGGGGGCGTAGACGCACTCGTCCGTAACGCCCCTTGATAGCTTACAGTCACGCCTGCTCTTACAGCTGGATATCTACTGAGGCGAATTGAGGGCAAGTTCAGTATGTCTTTTTCCACTGCAAGTGGGCCGCTGTAGGGGGAGAGGCTGGAAGTGAACCATTAAACAAACTGCCTCCTGTTTATCAGGTCCCCTGCAGAGGCTGGGCACCAGCAAGCGGAACGCACCCACGATCCACCAGGGCAGGGGTGATGGTATTTGTGTGTTCACAGGCGTTGTACATTTGGGCGCACACTGCAACTGCTGGAAATAAATCTCCCTCAAACTGAGAAACATTAAAGCATGTTCTCGCTCTGCAAGACCACCTGGGCATTTCAAACCTAACACAACAGCTTTGTCACCTTCAGATCACAGTAAGCTTGAAGGTAGCCGTCTACAAACTATTGTGAATATGAATTTTATCAAGTACCCAAACTACCATCATCGAAGTTGAAAACTGATTCCAGGTATAAGCTTGGCACCCTCACCCAAAGCCTACCCTTCAGGTCCCCCCAACTGCGTGAGTTTGACCACAAGGCATTATCAACGTCCCGAACAGAAAACCCAAAACAGATACGGGGATAAATGATCAGGTGCGGATTCCTACCGGCCTGAGGTCTTACACATAGGAATACCACATGCGTCCTGGGGGGCTCAACGAGTCTCGGGGGGAATGGAGGCAACGCCATCTCTGGCAGTCAAGCTGGACTAAACATCTGTGTAAACGACCGCCTGTCACACACCAGCTGCACTCAGGTGTAGGTTAGTCAGGTTTTTTTCCTCATGTTCTGCCCATGTCAGAAACAACATGGCTTCTTTAGCAGTCAAGGAAACTTAAGCGGTCTTTGTCCTCCCCCCCACAGTCTTCACTCCATTTCAAATGGGCTCAAACAGATGAGGTGCCCCGACCTGACTTGGCAGAACCATGTCTTTGGGCTGGGATGGCAGCATGAGGCTGCAGCATGTCATCTACGAAGCCCACGTTTTGTGCGGAGCCAATTTTTGGACTGTTGTTTT
>JABJVR010007769.1:0-11218 GCA_025773905.1 Chitala chitala | reverse complement strand
GGGGCAGCAGAATGAAACTGTAATATCCAGAATAAATACATTCAATCACAGTGAGAAAATAAAAACACCACACACACACACACACACACACACACACACACACACACACACACACACACTGCCAAGAGCCAGGTTTGAACCCATAACCCTGGAGGTACCACTGAGCCACTGTGCTGCCCTCCTTTGTCAATATTATACTGTATCTATTAAAAATAAAAAACTGCCTTAACCATAATATCGATGAAAAAATGTATAGATCTGTTTGGAGCTAAGTATAATAGTATCTGATTTTTCTCTTTATTGACTACATTGACTGCCAGGTTAGAATAAAGTGAGTATGCAAATAATACATTACTTGTCCTAGTAAATGTATATTTACAGTATGAACATTCTCAAATGACCTGTGTGCAACATTTGAGTTAAACCTAGTGTCCATTCCGGTGACCTTTGAATTTACTGAGTTCCACTGAAAACACAACAATGTAACAACATTCTCCCTCTTGTCTCCTACTTACCTATTCATGAACACTTAGAATTACACTTTCCTCAGGATGAGGCAAGCCAAAAAACAAATAACCAGTGGTGTAATGTGACACCATTTTAAAAATAAAACTATATAAAATAAAAATATTAACAAAATAATTTTTGTTAGTGTGTTTAAAATGTATGTTAATTTAAATACACACAAAGAAATGCCTACATTAAAAGATTCTTGTCTTACAGCAGTGTGTCCAGCATTTGTTTCTCAGGACGTCATCTTTAACAGAACATTTTCAGCTTAAGTTTTCAATACTAAAAAGTGAACAGTTTTTGACAGACATGTACAAGAGGTGAATGACACACATTTACATGCACGCACACAGAAATACAGGATCACTACTAGGCACTTTTAGAGTGCAGTTGTTAAAATGATTATTCAATCTTTGTTTTACACATTATGGTGAAAGTTTTCCTTGTTGCAATGATCTGTGCACTTTTATTCTCTTTTATGTTATACAACATCTTGTCATGCTTTGGGGAGCAAAACAAGAGAGTTGAGATCTACTTGCAGAAGGGAGGTTTATTACAAGCCAGAAACAGGGTAACAACAGGCAAAAATCAGGCTCTGGTACTAACAAGGAACATCTACTTACACCAATAACCAGCAGGCAACTGAAACAAGAGGAAAGCTTATAGACACACAAGGGGAAATGAAACACATGTGTGGACACTATTAGGATTAACAGAACAAGCATGAGGAAGTTAAAAGAGCTGAAAAACAGGGAAGACAACTGGTGGTCACAGCTGGGAAGGCGCACAGGCACAGGCATGGCACATCCATAGTTTACATATTACCTTTACATTATTTCGGAAATTACAGTATTTTTGTATTTATCTAAATATATTTATCCTAAATTGGACTCAAACCAAACATATTGGTGACAGAACAGTCCTATTCTACTACCCAGTGCTCCACTCCAAGATTACACCTTTTTCTATTGAGAACAGTATGATTTTAAAGATGTCTGTAACCCAGTATAATACTTTACCCACCCCAGAACACGTTTAAGAAGTCATGAAATTGTGAGATGCCCTTTTGGCAACAGTGAATTTAAAAGTAATGTGCTTTCAATATTTAGTCGTTATAAGAGTCAAAAGTATAAAACTACTTTATATAAGACTTTAAATTATCAGTAACACCTGGAAGAACACCACAAAAAGGCAGTGCAGAACTGGACTGCAGGTCTAAACTACCTGACAGCAGTTTTTTTTACAGAAAGTGGTATGCCTGTAGGTTGTCCAGCGATATATTCAGAACTGGAACATATCAATGGTCAAACACTTCAGCATAAACTTGCAGCACTCTTTCTTTGTATGCATCTCTCCACACTGGCATTCCCACCAGTACTCCTGATGTAAATATACTGTATGCATATAAATACATTTAGTTGTTTTCTCTTATACTGTTTGATTCACTAGATGCTTATGTTGTTGCAAGTTTCCCACTGTTCTCACTTTCCTTTTGTATTGGGGAACACTAAATAAAATCATTTGCACTTACATGCTAGTGCAGTTGAGCTGACATTTCCATTAGGAGGAGAGAGCCCAGTCAATGCATTACCTCACACACACCTTGTACCTGTGTGTATTTGTGGACATATACATTCGAAGAAATACAACGCTTATCTTTTATTTTGAAACACTCTATTTCTCCTTCGAGGTAATATGGAAGCGGCATGGTGGCGTGGTGGTTAGCACTGTCGAAGCGCACCTCCAGGCCTGGGGTTCAATTCCTGCCTAGGGTCTGTGTGCGTGGAGTTTGCATGTTCTCCCTGTGCTTGGTGGGTTTTCTCGGGGTGCTCTGGTTTCCTCCCACAGTCCAAAGATATGCAGGTTAGGTTGAATGGTGTGTCCAAATTGCCTGTAGTGTGTGTGCCCTGTGGTGGGTTGGTGTCCCCTGCCCTGTGCCCTCTGTGCTCTGGGATGGGCTCCAGGCTTCCCTGTGACCCTCACCAGGAATAGGCAGTTAAGATAATGGGTGGATGGAAATGATCAAACACAGAAATGCTTATAGTGGTGTTGTCATGTGTGTACTGCCACACCCCAAATTAGTGCCTTTCAACATTTTCTCATCAGTCTAGTCTTATAAGAGCATGATTAGACCTCACAGCCTTTGGGAAATATAACAAGTCAAATACTGAGCATTTACTTACTAACTTGTCTCTCATTCTTTATTCTTATCATTGCTGCCCACCCAGCCTCAAGACCCTCCCTCCCCGTTTCCTCTACAAAAATTTCTGTTTCTGTCCTGCCAGAAAATAGTGACAGGAAGAAAATTCTGTCGAAAATAGCCACCCGAAAAACACATTTAATAGAACAGCTGCTCGAAGACCAGAACGGTCGGCTGTTTCCTGATTATCTGCTCTATGCAAAGTCAGCTTATAGAAGGGAGGCTTTTTGCATGAGCAAAAGACATCCTCATCCAGAGCCCTGAACAATATAAATGACTGTGAAGTGTGTGACTTTGCATGGCACAGAATGTATACTAAGTTACCTGAGCATGAGGTAAACAAGGCGTACATACAGGTGCTGTTGTAAGTAGAAAAAAACTCTAGCAGTCAATGAAAAGCAGTGAGATTGACTGTCAACAACATTAATGCAAACCGAGATTGAATAGAACAGAGCGCTCTTAACAAGGTGTGTTGATGCACTTGGCCTGAAGAAACTTGCCTTTTAGGGGTAAAACCCAAGAACTTGGTAGTGTCCTTAATGGCAATTTCTTGGATATAGCTGAGCTCTTGGTTTATTATGATCCAGTACTAGAAAAGCACTTGCAAAAGGTAAGGTACCATAAAAGGGAAAAAAATGTGAATTTATAGGTCTTTGTAGAGAGTGAGTACTTAAACCAATCACTGAAGCCAGACAAAATCGCATTTATTGTTCAATCATTTGTGATGCCACCCCAGACATGTCACTCACAGAGCCAGGGGTTGTTATGATTAGATATATGCCCTTCAATAAAGAAAAAGAACAAAAGGAAATCTGTCAATGATTTGTGAAATTTAAAAAAAAGGTTATGGACAAGGTTATGACAATGGAGCAAATATAGCCGGGTGAGTGAAGGGGGTTCAGTTACATTTTCTTCATAAAAATGTTTTGGCCATTTACTTCTCTTGTGCATTACACAGGCTGAGTTTTATTGTAATTAGTGCTGCTGAGCATTGTGCAGAATTATCAACAGTCTTTAGCTGTATAACCACCGATTCTACCACCTGTTCAGTGCCAGACCCTAGCAATGGGCCACACACTGGGCGTTCCTTTCAAACACACACCAGAGTGCTTGAATGAATGCTGTCAGACCTGTAAAACGCACTTACCCTCTGTGTTTAAAGAAAACCTTTTCTCCATGTAATGTAACTACAAAAGCTGGAATTGAAGCGAGTGGACTGAAGACACTTTCTTTTCTTTTGAAGCCATTTCCCTACTGACTGTCTGGGTAAAAATATTGCAGCTCATTGAAGACAGGAATGTAATAGTGCAGTCAGTAGACATTACTCTTAGCTGCTTCTGCATCAACACTGAAGTGCTTAAACACGAGTTGCAGGAACTTCGTGATGGATGGAATACTCCATTTTCTGAAGCAATTCCTTTAGGCAACAACTCATCAAAGGAAGAGGAAGCATTTCTACAGTGAAAATATCAAACATCATACAGCTCAGGAAACTGCAGAAACTGTGTTCTGCACAAATGTATTTATACTGCTGTAAGCAACATCATTGACAGTCTGGATATGCATTTTGAAAGAACATCTGAAATAACAAATTGGGGCCATTCTGAAACTGAGCAAACTTATAGCACAAAAAATTTATGCGGGTTGTCAGATCCTGATGGGAAAGTATTCCAGTGACGTCACCCCACAGTTTGAAATGATGACAGCCAAAGTCTGTCAACAATGCCACCTTCACATCAAACCTACCTCCGCTTTAGCTGCTAAAAGCGATCTTCAAAATGCAGTTCGAGAACATTTTTGGGGTGTCACTTTGATTGATTTGCACAGTTGCTGTGACAACTGCAGTTGCAGAGAGAGCATTCAGGAAGATGGAGTTTGCAAAATGCTACTTCAGCTCAACAATATCACAAGAAAGGATGAATATCCTTGCCATACTCTCTGAAAGTGAGTTGGCTAAAGGATGGATTTCAGTGATCTCATTAAAAAACTTTGCCAGCACAAAAGTTCCACTATGGCCTTTCAGAGTAGCATAATGTAGAAAGTGCACCATTCTGGATAATACTTTACTTTGCACTATTTGCTGTTCTCTGTGTCAGTAAGAGTCTGGATAGCTTTTAAATGATAACTGTTTATTCGCTATTGATTAGAATTAAATTTTTTTCTGACATAAGGTAGTTGAGATATTTTGTATTTTTCTCAAATATAATTATAATGATAGAACAAAGCAGAAAGCATTCCTGTGTGCTCAGAGGCTACTGTCACGCCCTGTGATTAGTACTTACCAGCCCTGTTTTATTGAAGCTCAACATTTTTTTAATCCTGTTTGACAGCCAAGGACATGAAGTATTGAGCTTATGAGCCTTATCGATTGTGTTACGTACCTTTTGTCTTGTCTCCTTTTTCCCTTTTTGTAGCCAAATCCTGTTCCTGCCTTTTCCCACCACCTGCCATCCTCTCTGTCTTCGTCCTGGACTGCCTTGTTGGATTTTTGACCTTTTTGACCACTGTCTTTGCCTCTCGTTTGATTACTGTTGTATTAACACCAATAAAGACCTGCACTCTGCCCTTTGGGATCCAGACTCCTTGCTTTCGTTATACAGTATTACAGCTGCAACAGAACAACAAACACAGCTCAGTGTGAAACAAAACTATTTCAGCCTATGTAATATTTTGGCCTGTCTGCATACCTAACTTTTTGTTAATATCTCTCAGCAGATTTCAACTTAACTAGTTTTTGAACTAAAATGTAATCATTCATGTAACATTCTCAAACTGATGTTTGAAAAAGAAACTTCTTAAACACCTGACTACAACATAACACCTCACCTCTGATTCCTGTGACATTTTCACACAGTTTATTTTGCTTAACTTCTTACAACACGTAAGGTTGTTGGTTTGAAGGGAACTCTGTATTCAATTCAGAATGAACTGAAACTCATTAACGTGCTGATGCCAAGAGTGCTTGTGGCATTAACTGAGAATATATTGAATTGGTTGACAAAAATGCGGCTAGTAGTCATTATCAACATATTTATGACAATAATAAAATTACAAATACAGAATAAAACCTTTGAAAACTGGCTGTTTGTAAACGTTTACTTGTGCTCATGTTATGTGATCATCAGCATAAGTATGATAGTTGAGATTATACTGCTGTATAATGTTACCCAAAGGCAACATGTAGATGTAGAAGAGTACCAGGCCTAGCATAGATCCCTGTGGTACTCCACATCTAAGTGGGGACATGGATGAGGGTATGCTGTCATTCGAAATTTGAACAGAATAGTAATGGTTTTTCAAATAAGAATGAAACCACCCAAGAACTGTTCCATGAAGGCCCATGACACTTTGAAGCTAGTTTATCAGGATGGAGTGATCAACTGTATCAAATGCAGCACTAAGATCCAACAGAACAAGAGCTGTCATGTTCCCTGCATCAGACCAAATCATAATATCATTTACCACTTTAGTCAAGGCTGTTTCTGTGCTGTGACCTGTTTGGAAGCCAGACTGAAACTTGAGAAGTGTTGCAAGTGAACTTGCAGCTGGTCCGCAATTATTTTTTTCCAAAATTTTAGACAAAAAAGGAACATTTGAAATAGGTGTATAGTTACTAATTACTTCTGGGTCCAGATTAGGTTTTTTTCAACAATGGCCTAATAATGGCAACTTTAAAAGAGTCGGGAACAGTACCTAGAGCCAGAGAAGTGTTCATAATGTTTGTTAAAGGTCCTACTAAAATTTCTACTGAATCTTTAAGCAGTTCTGTTGGAATGGGGTCACGTGGACAAGTGGTGGACTTAGTGTTAGTTAAGTTTTTAAGGTCTAACACATCAATTACTGAAAACTCACTAAAGGTATGTGCTGCTAATGTGGTTGGTGGACTTAGAGGTTGTATATTGGAGCATTGTCTGACTCAAATGTTGTTATTTTTATTATTAAAGAAGGAAATAAAGTTGTCATTACGAATTCTAGAAGGCACTGTAGGTACATTTTTAGAGGTTAAATTAACTAATGTTTTAAATAGGAAACGGGGGTTATTTTTGTTATCATTAATAAGGTTAGAGTAACACTCTGAACGTGCACAGTATAGCGCCTTCTTGTATGGCCTCAGGCAGTTGGACCACGCTGACTGATACACCTAGAGACCTGTAGACTTCCACTTGCGCTCTAGTTTATGGCATTCCTGTTTTAGACGCCGAGTATGTTCATTAAACCACAGAGTACACCTGGTGGTTCTAACAGATTTAACCTTTAGTGAATATTTTTTGTGTATTTTCTGATTAACTATTGAATTATAGTTATCAGTAAAAACTGCGTGCTGTATAGCATCTTTAAATTTTTTCACTTTGTCACTATGTAAATGGCAGGTCATAACCTTTTCTGTCACATTCAGTGAAGTTAAATTTCAAATGTGATCAGAAAATGATAAAAGCAGACAAGAATCTGTATAATTAACAATATTTTAACAGACACAAAAAATAAAAGTATGAAAAGTGGAGCAACATAATTAGATTAATATATTTAACCAATATTAACAGTGAATTTTCAATAAAAAAGTACATACAAAAATAACTTTTTTTTTGTCTTTTTTCTATCTTTTTCTGTGTTTGTTTTTGTGGTGGTTTTTATTTATGCTTTACAACAGTTGCATATGATTTTTTAAATTGTGGGAAACACTGAGTGCCAACATCATGGTGTTCATTTACCCCCCAACAGAACAGTTATAATGTATATGGCTTTAATATCCTGCAATAATTGTGTGCTCATTAGTATGCCATTATTCAAGAAAAACACAACACCATCAAATTCAAGAGGTTTATTAAATTTCTTAAGAGAAAAATGACAATGAGTTCATAAATAATCAAATAGGTTAATTTTTAACATGGGGTATGTAATGTAGACATGCACTTTTTCCAGTAATGTCTTTTTTATATTTTGCAAATATGTTACACGTTTTGTTTTGTCCTAAAGCAGAAACGTAATGTTGCTTGTTAAAACAGTCTGTTGTTCCTACAGTTCAGAAAGTAGGTGATTTGGTGGCCGCTGACAACACTGTTGACTTGACTCAAAAAGGAGTCACAGCATTTACTCTGGATATAATGAACAGGCTGACAGACATGGCTACATGTCTATATTCTCATTTTTTCTAAACATAACAAATTACAAATATTGTGCAAGACCTTGATGGCTCACCACTTCTGTACACCTGGTTGTTAGTGTAGTATGGCTGTTTGTATTGATTGGCATAGTTGTTTGTATTGATTAGTATGGCTGTTTGTATTGATTGGCATAGATGTTTGTATTGATTAGTATGGCTGTTTGTATTGATTGGCATAGTTGTTTGTTCCTTGTGCTTCTTGAGTGCAACCAGTTACAAAATGTGCCAAGATTCACAATGTCCACAAACTTTCAAATAAAAAAAATTAGTGGTAAATACAATGCAGGATTATATAATGGACTTCCTTAGCTTTATTTCTGAAGGAAATTTTATAGGGAAAAAACATGCTTTTTCCCAAATAAATCAGTAATTACTAATCTAAAAAAAAAAAAAGAATCCCTCTTGGAACAAGCCTGGTTTGACCATGTAATATGTCAATAATAAATTTATTATTGCATTAAGTAAATTAATTCATTCTAATTTTGGATTAGAGGGCAGGTACAAACCTTGGACAAAGTCTTACTTGATAAATTGTTTTAAACCATCAAGGATCGCTTTACTGATTAAATTCTTTAGATAGGATGGGAAAGTAAAATTTAAGCATAAATTCAGCATACATGAGCAAACAGCCTGACTGACTAAACAACTGAGAGACAAAGTCAATACCTCTTTCATGCCAATTAAAAAAATTTAGTTTATTATAAAAAATTATGTTAAAATTGTTTCAAAGTCCTGTGTAGAGTAAAATTGTGCATACAACAGATTTTCCAAGCCAATAAGTGAAAGTATGAATGAAAAAAATTACAGCTGCTATACAGAACACAGTTTTCACTGACAATGCATGTATTAATGAAATTACACAAAACTATAATGCAATAGTTAATCAGAAAATACACAAAGAATATCCACTAAAGGTTAAATCTGTTAGAACCACCAGGTACAGTCGGTGGTTTAATGAACATACACGGCATCTAAAACAGGAACACCATAAATTAGAGCGCAACTGGAAGTTTACAGGTCTCGAGATATTTCAGTCGGCATGGTCCAACAGCCTGTACCAATACAGCAAGGAGCTATACTGTGCACATTCAGAGTACTACTCTAAGCTTAACAAAGATAACCCCCATTTCCTATTTAAGGCATTAGCTAATTTAACCTCTAAAGATGTACCTATAGTGCCTTCTAGTATTAGTAATGACAACTTTATTACCTTCTTTAATAGTAAAATGTACAACATTAGACTGACTATGCTCCAAGTCAGCCAACAACATTAGTAGCACTTTCCTTTAGAGAGTTTTCACAAATTGATGTACTAAACCTTAAAAACTTTAAAACTATTACTAAATATCCACTTGACCCCATTCCAATGCAACTGCTTTGAAGATTCAATAGAAATTTTAGTAGGACCTTTAGCAAACATTATGGATATTTCTCTGGCTCTAGGTACTGTTCCCAACTCATTTTAAGATGCAGTTGTTAGGCCTCTGCTTAAAAAACCTAATCTAGACCCAGAAGTCATCACTAACTACAGACCTATTTCAAATTTCCCCTTTCTCTACAAGATTGTGGAAAAAAATTGCAGCTGCAAATTCACTTGGAAGCAAACAGTTTATTGAATAAGTTTCAATCTGGCTTCCGACAAGGACACAGCACAGAAACAGCCTTGACTAGAGCTGTAAATGATATTATGATTTAGTCTGAAGCAGCAAACATGACAGATGTTGTTCTATTACATCTTAGTGCTGCATTTGATGAAGTTGATCACTCCATCCTGATCAAACGGCTTCAAGGTGTTGTGGGCCTTCACAGAACAGTTCTTAGGTGGTTTACTTCTTATCTCACAAACTGTTAATATTATGTTTAAATGTCGACTGACAGCACACACTCATCATGTCTCCACTTACATGTGGAGTACCACAGGGATCTGTGCTAGGCCTGGTACTCTTCTCCATCTACATGTTACCTTTAGGTAACATTGTAGGTCAGTATAATCTCAATTACAATAATTACACTAATGACACTCAGTTATACTTTGCGGTTTAATTGTAAACCGAATGACACTGCATTAGCTAACACCTTATTCAAATGTCTCAAAGACATTGAAACATGAATGAATGCAAACTGCTTATCACTAAACACAGATAAAACTGAAATTTTATTGACTGGGGGTAATGGTCTTGCTCTGTTTGTCTATTAGTGACTCAGTGTGTAATATGGGTGTCATTCTGGACTCTAAGCTTACCTTTGGCTCTAATGTGAATGCAGTTTCACAGGTACACATATGCTTCCTACAGCTGAGAAATATTGCTAAGCTACGCTGTTTTCTTGTTTTCTCATTATTTTCTTGGCTGCAGAAGATATGGAAAAAAATGTGCATGCTTTTGTCTACAGTCAGTTAGAGTACTGTAATGCTTCACTGTCTGGGAGTACAAACCACATACAAAACACTTTGCAGCGCATCCAAATCGCAGCTGCTAGAATTATCACTAGAAGCAGAAAGTACAACCATCTAAGTCCAATACTGTTGAATTGATTTCAAAATTTTCTTGTTAACATAGAAGGCACTGAAAGACAAAGGCACCAGTATATCTGTCAGAATCGTTCCCTACGATCCTAGAATGCAGGCCTTCTTATATTGTCTGGATTGTATTTATTTCTGTTGCTGTTATTCTGTAACATCTGCTGTTTATTCTGTAAAGTGCTTTGAGGCACATTGTTGTAAAAGGCACTATATAAAAATAAGTTGAATTGAACTGAATGTTTGATTGGTAGCCTATGAGGAAAATAATTACAAGGCACCGCTAGCTATACTGCCAGTAAAATGGCAAGGATCTGATTGAGAGTTCACACATACACACTCTCTGTGGTCTCTCTTCTGAGTTCCAGAGGATGTTCTGCATAATGTTTCATCTTAAGACATATTCCGGTTGCAAGCGTCATTAAATGACCTTGAGATGACCTGGATTTGGATAGTGACTAGTGGAGCATACAAGTATCAATCCTCAAGCAACGAGCCAATGAACATTCGATGAGAACAAGCAGTTCTGGCTTTTGGTTGGCGCAATGATAAAAAATCGTCTTGGACAATATTAGGTTGTTGGTTGGTGGTGGTGTTTTGTTGTTGAAAATTAAATCCGAGTTTGAATTGTTTGAAAAGACCATATTTCTTTTGAACTTTGGGAATAGTGCTTGGTTTCTGGTCTCCTTTTGTGTTAAAATCAGTATGTTTTTTTTTTTTTTGTTCTCAGTGGTGAGTTCCCCCTGTTGTGTTTCCACGCGTACATAAATGTATTGGAGCTAGAGCTTTTAGCTACAGAGCCCCTAGTCTATGGAATAGTCTGCCTGGA
>JABJVR010007766.1:0-11221 GCA_025773905.1 Chitala chitala | reverse complement strand
TCGGCGCTGGGCAGTTAGAATGTTACAGTAGCGCTGTTTGTCACTCCGACTCTGACTGTGGGCTGCAGTCGGCGCTGAGCAGTTAGAATGTTACAGTAGCGCTGTTTGTCACTCCAAAGGATGTTCATTCACTCATTGACATCCTGCTTTTGTTTATACGCGTGTTGTTACTGAGACTCGCCTGACAATATTGATACTGAGTTTAAGCCTGTTGACATAATTACAGCAGCATCTTACGTATAAGCAAAGCTTGTCTGTTAGTTAATAGTTTTATACATCTTTCGGCCGAAAGTGTAATTAAACTTTAGGTTTCGGCTTCAGTTTCAGCCGAAGGTCAATTTTGAACTTTTGGTTTGGTTTCGTTTTTAGCTGAAACCAAAACAATTTTGGTCGACCTCTAGTGTGATGTTACAAAGCCATGTGTTTCTCTAGATTAGAGCTGAATGATAATTGGACCGTTTATAGATTTGTACTGAAGAATTGAAGTCCACTATATGTTTAATCTGGACATCTCAATTTCAACCACAGAATTTACAAATATTTTGATAACATTTATCTGAAAGCACAACTCTATATATTGTATGGGAAAAAAAAATGTGAGTCTTCAAATCTTTTTGTGACTATTTCTGGTTTCCCCTTGGACTCCTCAATTACCTTTGGTTCATCTTAGATTACAAAACTTCAAATTTAATTATGTTTTGAAGACCTGTTTTTTCCAGGAGTTTTTAATGTACTGCCTTAGAAGAACATTTGTTTCCCTTTGATCAGCCAACTTTGTTTATATCTATACAAAATGGTCTAAACAGACATATATATATATACACATATCCATCCATCTTTTCTCTATACCGCGTATCCAATTGAGGGTCGCAGGAAGCCAGGAGCCCATCCCTGGAGGCACAGGGCAGGGGACACCCTGGGTGTGGCATCAACCTTCCACACACACACACACACACACACACACATAATACATATATATTTCCCCCCGGTTTTTCACACATAAGCAACGAACTGAAATATGATAAAATGTTGTTCTGTAGACAATTTGGTTGCTTAATGCAGCTGAGAAAAAATGATGGGCATATTATATGAGGAGGCTAACATTGTGTCAGATGTATTGCTTTCCAGTGACATCACTGCAATAACAGAGGAAGTTGCTGTCATTGGCTGTGTTCCATATGATAACCAATGGGACTGAGGTCTTCTAAGTGGGACGGCCATGAAACATGAATCATTTTAGTTGTCATGCTCCTTAAACCCTTCAGTGGCTGCTTGTACCCTTCAGACTGGAGCACTATCATTCTGGAACACTTCTCTCTCTCTCAGCAGGGAGCAAATGATTGAACATGAGATGAAAATGGCTTCTCAAGAAGACGTTAACTGCCCATTAACTCTGTCGTCTAATGAATCAGCCACATGCTGTGAAATCACCAAAAGTTTTTTTTTCTGTTAGTACCAGTGGTGTAGAGGTTTTCTGTCACTATCATTTCACATGCACTTGCAGAAGATTGTGTTCTGGGCTGTGGCAAGGGGGATTAGGCTACAGTGTGTGGCATTCTTCCGCTTCCCTGAAGGTTCACAGGATCTGCTCCAGGCCTCCGTTTAGTGGAAAAAGATTCTAACACGCTTTGTGAATGAAATTAGTTTTGAATTTTAAATGGATACCTCGGTCTATGCTTGATGGCTGTTGATCTGGCCATATAGACACAGCAGACCCAAGCTTGTCCCAGGATGCATTTTGAGTCTGAGATGAACTCATATGGTGTCAGAGGGCATCAGTGCTTACATACAAACACTCTAAAAATAGTTCAGATCATGATTTCCCATGAACAGCATGTCTGTAGTCCTAGAAACCCAAAAGAGAAAGCAGAGGTTCTTGTCAACACAGGGAAGACATATCAGAAGTGCAAGAGTGAATTCACACAATTATTACTTACCTATGGTATAAAGCTGTGCCAGAGCAGATAGTATGTACCCCTCAGCATGTGCTGTTCATTTAGAGCAGCATTTCTTAAGGTTTAGCTCATGACTCACAGGTGGGTCACGCAAGATATATACTTTTTTGGTTTTTTTTGGGGTAGCCAAATAAATTTTCTACATGTTGTATTCCTATATGCTACTTAGTCGCATTCAGATTATTGTCATTCAGTACAATCTGCAAGCAGTTACATAAAGTAACCACAAGGGGAGCTCTCATTCTCATTCTATTCACTAGTGTAAATTTCAGTGGCAGTGTGTTACTTTGCATATACAACATATAAAAGAAATTGTCTGAATTTAACTTACTCTCAGCAGCTATAAACCATGGACGCATGGATGATCACAAGAATGAAATGAAAAAAGTCCAGACTGCTAACACCAGTCAAGGCACTGTTGGTGAGAAAAGCCTAGAGGAGCAACCCATTCCAGTGAAGGCACAGTTAAAAAGTCCAAAGGCTCAGGTGCAGATCCTAGTAAGAAGCTGAAACAGGGGTAAAGCCATACAACGACCACTTTTAAAACACAGTTTTGTCAAGTTGTTCTAATGCAAACCAGGATGCATGGCAATTAGAGAAATGGATTGTGCCTGCTGCTTTAAACTTGGGTAGTACATTTATCATGAAATTCACAAAACCAAAACTAATTTTAGCCCCCCTCCTCCAAAGGTCTGACAATCGTTCACATAAACCCCCCACCACCAAGTCCCTCTCCTCCCCCCGCTTCGACAATGATCAATGATCCATTGCTATCCCATGAGCTGGGTCACGCTGATGTGTCATTTTAAAAACTGGGTCACCTGGAAAAAGTTTACAAAACACTGATTTAGAGAGTCTTGTGTTTATGTACTGGCTATTGTGTCTGTTTCTCCATAGTTGGTTAATGCCAACTATCTCATTGGCCAATTAAAGAAAAACTTTAGAGAGCTCAAAATAAGCAGCATTTAAAATGAGTCTTACCCAGTAATAATGCATACAGCATCCTGGCACATTTTACAGATAGACAAAGCCTGTGTTATGTTTGTGGGTTCTGTCAAGGTTGTTGCTTATTTTCTTCTTATTTTAATAACAGGAGGTGTGGAGAGGAAGAGCCTTGTGCCTTACAGCTGCTGCATGTCACCTCCTGCACACAGCACTCCCTGATACTGCTTTTCTTCCTCTTCCTCTCTAGAATGACGGATGAAATCCAGGACATATTCTCCAAGATGGGAAGCAGGCACGTCAAGTCATTAAAATTTAGGGATGGCTGGCTTTTTGTCGGAGCCTCTGGAACTGATGAAAAGAGTACTTTTGAGAAGGTACAGCTGAAAATACTGTACTTTACTATGGGGGGAAAAAAGAAAGGATGCAGCCTATTTTTTATAGCCATGTGGAATCTCAGTTTAGTTTATGTCTGTAAAGCACATTTCAGAACAGAATTGCCTCAAAAAGTTTTTAAATTATTGGAAATAAATTACAGTTATTCCAAAAGATGAGGACTGACAGAAAATTTTGCACACGACACAGATATTTTCTGGAGAGATATCGATCATTTTAAAACCCTTGTTAACCCTGCACATTATATACAAAGGTACATGCGTCACATTAAATGCATGGTCTCGTTACTCATCAAAGAAACATGCTTTGTGTGTTTTCTCAAATGTCATTAAATATGACCGATCAGTGACTGACATATACAGTATGTATATTGCTAATGCAGTCAAGCAAGAATAACCTTCTCAAGAAGTTGTATAATAATTCCTAATAAAATGCAATACCAAGTCATTACTGCCCCACACCAAAATACTTGATAATTGGCAAGCCCAGCATGTACAAATATTCAGTTATGCAGAGGTAGAAAAAATTAGTGTATTCTTTTAAAGTAAAGCACAGTTATAGGTAACAATATATTACGGTATATGCTCCGGCATCTTTTTTGTGTTGAGGTCAGGACTTGCATCTGCTCACGGTCTATTAGCAATAATAATTACATGTTTATTTGTAGTCATAATATAGTTTTTTGCTTTGCAAGATGTTCTCTTAAGTTTGACATTGTATTATTTTTGCAGCTGATACCAAATGACCCAAAAACTAATGTTTATGGTGCCTGGCCTGAAATGCTGGAACTGGGTGGATGTTTTCCAAAGAAGCTTTGAACATCTCAATTTTGCACATCACTTTATGCGCACATCACATATTTCTTCTCCGCAAAATTATTCTTTCCTCTTTGGTACTTAGGAAGAAAAAAAAAACTGTGAACAACCCAATTTTTTAATTTTTTTTACAGCTCAGTTTCATTATTAAAAAGTGTTTGGATTGACCTTTTGTTTTGTTATATATTATAATAATTATAAACTTTATATATACAAGTTCACCTTGGCTGTAGAAATATGATAATGTATCAAATGTCTATGAGAGATTTTAGAAATGAATTTTATGTAGCAACGTTCGATATCTGACAACATTATATTTTGTATTTATTCTGATATGTCTTTTCTGATTTGTTACTAGTTGTATAATTTATGTGACAGAATGCAGAATAAAAACTTCACTCTAATTCATGGCTGTCTTATCTCTTCTAATTATATTTGGCCATGTCTATTACACACTATTTTGCTAATACACACATTAATTTGAAGGAGTAATAACTTGCTGTCTGATTGCATTTGTAAGTATCAGTTTTGCAGTCATGCATAACACAGGTATAACAGCCATAATTCCAGCAGAACAGTAATAATCACAAAATGATGTGCAATTCTGTATAAACTGATGCAGAACTTTTTTGTCCAAATGAATTGCTAAATAACTGTAAATTTGAAGCATGCTTTATTACTGAATACGTGTTTTTACATTATAACTTTTCTACATCATTTCATCAGATTAGATATTTACCATATTTAATCAATGTGATTGCAGTATGTCAAAGTGAACAGTAAGGAAAAGACAGAGTTGTTATAGACCATAAAACCACTACGAGTAGCTGTATACAAGTTAATCACATGCATTCCATTATACGTCCTAGCATGGTTAGTTGACCATGAGACCACAATAAAGGTTTTATGTCCAACCTGGTGACTGCACTTTCATTTTGCAATGAATTCAACATGTACAAATTCACACTGCAATCAACTGAACATACTTTAGGAATCCATTATGTAATTTTATGCAACCTACTGCAAGTTTACTTCTTGTGTACAGTATAACAAAATTTGTAATAAAAAAGAAAATACAAGAAAATTTTAATGTTACATGCTGGCAATTCTACAGGTATACCACACCCAAAGATCTAAGAAGTGGCAGTTTTGTAAAGGATAACATTTGGTAGAGGAACTTTGCAGAAAAGTATGTGTGTGGTTAAGCATTTCTGCTACTTAGAGTTCATACTGCTTTTCCTTCCATGGTCTTGGTTGCACTAAAAGTGCTGTTTTAATAGGTCAAGAGAACAATGGCAATTGTCAGAACTGTGTGGGTTGTCTAGGCTCCATGGACCTCTGCCATCGCCTACCTGTGATGTCACAGTTTTAGGCCTTATGCCCAGCCAGCCTTATAGATAAGGATGGGCAATGGCTTTAGAACACAGCACTTCTTACAAGGGGCATCTTAGATGCAATAAACTGGGAAGAGTTTGCAAATGTCGGCAGGCACCAGACGCCACGCAGGCCACTGCTTGAAAATGCCCATCCCTGGGGAATTTGATTCATGAGAAGCATACCCAGTCCTCTGACCATGTGCTCCCTGCTCTGTCAACTGCAATTACCCTAATCTTCTTTGGTGTCTTTAAGCCTCTAATATCGGGTAGTTGGCCACGTACAGGTGGCAGAGAAAGGTCTGTTTTGTAGGGTTATTCTGATAGGTGCTCTCTCTCTCTCTCTCTCTCTCTCTCTCTCATTCTCTTGCTCTCTGTCTCCTTCTCTCTGTCCCTTTCTGTCTCTAGACCTCTCTAACTGGACAAGTGAGATGACCTCACTTTCATTAGAGTCCATCTTGGATTTGTTGCTCCTACCTGGTAGCTCACACTAATCGCTGTTTTTGTGAAGTCTTATCAGTCAACACTCAGAGCTTGTAGCTCCTGACTGTCGAGGTGAGAGCGAGGCTGACGAGCTACTTGGTCTGTGCACCGTCTCTGGTGGGGACGGCTGGGCAACGCATCTGCGGTTAGCCCTGCCCTGGAAGGCACTGAGGCAGGAGGCAAGCCAGCGGACCCCAGGACCTGCACCACTGCACACAAAGTTGCTCGTTGTGCAGCGGTAACCATGGGAGCATCACACGGGAAAAAAGTAAGCACTTCTCACTTCATTTTTGGTTGGACTTGAGCTCGTTAATTGGATTTCACTTGTTGACACGAACTATTCCTTTGCTATTTTGGTAGCACCGAATCTTGAAGTAACTCTGATTTTTTTCGTGCATTATACATTCCTGATTTAACAAAAGAGCACTTGTTGAAAACGACCAAATGATTTTGTCAGAAATGTTCACTAATATCCAGGTTTGCTAGTTAATTTAATGTTGAAAGACAAAACACATAACTAAGTTTAACTTATGGAATGAACAGCTAAACAATGTTCATCTTATGTCTATTAACTGTAACAGAAGCAGATATGATTGTCTTAAGAAAATACCATTCCAGTCTCAACCATTCCTTTGCCATTAATTTCACCTTACTGACATACTCACTTAGAAAAAATTTAAGTTGTCGTCTTTTATTATACTAACACTTTATAGTGGTCAGTAGGACGTCAGTTAAAATAAGTTAAAAGTGTGAATTTGCAAATACCTGTGGAGTTTCTTATTAACCAGGTAGCATGTTGTTGGTTGCAAGATAAGCAAACCTGTATCAAACCAAGAACTCAAGCCATGTCATTTAAAGTGAGCCAAGTGGCTGTGCTCACAAATATTTGAGAAAGAGGGCAGGACCTGCTGGGTGGAAATAGAGATAAGGCTGCCGCTCGCAGGGTCAGAGGTCAAGCCAGCTGCAGCTGATGCTGAAGTCCGAAAGCACACGTAGTCATGGCAGCTCTCTGAGATGCTCAGAGCGTAAGCACAGACACTGTGAACTAGAGGTCACAGGAAATTCACACTCCTCGCTGGTCCATGCGCCTATGCGGCGTGGTAAGCCTGGACCATGGCTTCTTCTCTCCTTTTGTCATTACGCTCCATGTTGACAGCCTGCAGCAGGTAGCTTTGGTACCTGGGGAGCGTGATTCATCAGTGTTCTGTACTAGCATAGTATAAACAACATCACTGCTTCCTCCAACCACAACCTCTGTGCTTCAGCCGAAAACCCTGGTTGTCAGACCTGTCATTCCAACCACCTGTGTTAGCCTGCTCAGATAAAAAAAAGTCGTAATAAACACAGGCATGGGCCCTTTTCCTCCCCTATATCCCACACAGCTGGAGCAGAGCGCCGGGACGGCCTGTTCCGCAGCGCACTGGAAATGTCACTGCGCGTCAGGGCTGAGGTTTCACTGCCTCTGCCAGCTTCCGGGCCCGGCTGGCTCTGGCTGAATAGCCTGCGGGGACACCACTGTGCTTCTAGCAGACCTCACACTACAACGCTCCCTTTCACATTGTCAGAGACGCTGGTAGGGAACCATCAGACAGAGCGAACCCTTCAGCTTTTATGGCTGTCTCTTTGTATGTCTCTAGAGGGAGTCCTCACAAAACGTCCTCAATTTTCACATTTTCTTAACAGAATCAAAACAATCAAAAAGGAAATCTTTGACATGCTGTGTTTACTTTTATCCAGGAAAAAAATTTATTCTCTTTAAGTTTCTATCGAAGTAAACAGCAGAAGATTTCTTTGCTATTACTGCAATCTGTTTTCTGAGAATTACATAATAAAACATAACGCAGCATTAATTTTATTTGAATAATATGCCTTGTTTTATATATTCAGTAACTCCGAGTGAAATAAATCGAAAATTCAGAAAATACATGGTATAAAGAGCGTTATTTTTAGACTTACAAAGCTCCATCGTTATACATTTTATTAGATCTTTAGAAAAATTGATTTTTCTGTATTTAGTCTATTTTATTTGTAATCAATTTAGGACATTCCTAACTGCATAAAGTGACACGAATGGAAAAAAAAATATATAATACGTGGAGTTTGTATGTAGAAAAAGCACAGAGAATGAAAGGCTGGCTGGCTTTTTTTCCTAGAAAGGTGAGCTGTTAACATGTTAACATAGCCTCAATGCAAAGAATGCAATGTGGGTGGTCAGCTAAATCCTCATGCACTCAGAACCTACTGACTACTACTACTAATAATAATAATAATTGTTATTATTATTATTGATGTTGTTGTTGTTGTTGTTGTAATATCTGCCTGTCAACATTAATGTTTCATGACCTTGATAGAGGATGTGTGTAGTGAAGTTTATTTTTTGTTGCCTTTTGTCTTTGGTGCGGGACAAAAGGTGAATCTTTTCCTGTGACTCAAGCCTGTTTACACTGATGACAAATGATAGTAGCCATTTGGGATAGCATATGTGCAAAAACAAGCTTTTGTGATCTAGCCGCTGGTCCAAGACCAGCTTACCCCTGAAATGAGCACACAAGGTTTTGACAGCACCATTGGTAGTTGGTGTCAATGTATCAATAAGGCTGTTTCACAAAAAAAACAAGCAAAAACCTAATGTACAACTTCTGCCTTCTAAACTTACTTTATTTGGCTGTAACATCTATCCATCCATCCATCCATCCATTATCTTCACCGCTTATTTCTGGTGAGGGTCGCGGGGAAGCCTGGAGCCCATCCCAGAGCACATAGGACGCAGGGCAGGGGACACCCAGGGCAGGGCGCCAACCCACCACAGGGCACACAAGTAACATCTATATTCAGATTCATTTATTTTTGCACTATTACAGCAAAAAAAGGTCTATTTTAAAAAGCATAAACTCACAGAACTGCAGAATAATGAGCGGCGTGTTTGGGTTTTAAAGTAAAATTCTTCTTCATATTATAAAACTTACTGAAGTGAATTTCAAAGGATATATAAAATCTGTTTATTTTCACTTATGGTTTCGTATATAGGTGCACTAGCAGAACATTTTCAATGGGTTGGCCAAGGGGTGGCCAGCGATTTTCATGCGGTATGGGTGCAGACAAAAATTTCCAAGTGTTCTTATTTTTTGCATTATTCCCCTTACATCATAAAGCAGGAGAGCATCTGTATTCTGATTAAATGTTTGTCTGTAGAAATGGGAAAATCTCCATTAATTTCAGGGTTTAAAACAAACACATTCTATACAACGACAGGCACAATCCAGATCATAATTTTGAAGAGAACCAATATTGCTCTAACATATATGTGAAATGTATATCACTTTGGATAAAAGTTTCTGCTAAATGAATAGCTGTAGAACTCACAGTCTGATAACATTCATGACACAACCCAGTTCTATGTAGAGTATATAAATAAAGCTGGGTTATCCTGAGCAGGGGATTCCTGAGCAGGAGTGTTTCAGGGGGGGGCAAGCAGCCCTAGGACGCAAAATGGAGACTGGAGAGTAAACTACAGTATGTCAGCAGGACAGTGAGTGAATGTAGGGACCTGAAAACACGGCACAGTCTGCACTTATGCCGTCTACCCCATGTACAGTAAGGGATGAAAGACAGTGGGTACAAGGCAGGACACCTTTGTTCAGTGCTGTGTTTTGGCCATAGTACCTCAGCAGCTTTGCACACTTTTCACATGGTGGGAGGGTTGTAGTGAGAGAACAACACAGGCCCATCAGGGGTCTTGCTGATGGGATCTACACAGAACAACTGCTTGGGCTCTCCAAGTGTCCTACCAATTAAAAGGATGTAATACAGACAGGTAACCAGTGTCGCACAGGTCAGTCACGTGTGCTTCTGAGATGACTGAGCATAAAATCCATTGACGCCGTGTTTGTTTTGAGCAGAAATGTGTCACGCATGAAAAAGCAAGGAACAGAGAGGAAGACAGTTACATAACAGGCAAATGAAACCATGGACACAATGGTTCTTTTCATGAACGCATTGGAGGGTGGGGATCTTGTTAAGAGCAAGGCCAGCACCAAACACTGGGAAAGGGGATTTTAGGGAGCCCTGCCCCTTTAAAGTTCATAAACATATTTCATTTTTCCCAGAAATATTTTTAAACTCTTTAAGTTGGGTTTCTGTGTCACTCCACAGACTGAAAATTGATACTACTTACAGTGAAATCAAATGTTTCTATCAAAACCTCTTATTGGCCTAAAACAAGCTGAATTATTTATAGCATTTTTTGTCTGCATGGTAACATAGAAAGTATTGCACAATTAATCTGTCATGTGTTGTTAACAGTGCATTAAACCACTAGAAGCACACTTTCCCTGGTATTCAAATACTGACACCTGAGAAAAGAGATGTGTTAACATGGAAACACAAGTGAGAACTTCTCCGCTAAAGCACGTCAGCAGACAAATGGAGACACGTGGGACATGTCCTAACCATTATTCCATACTGGGCTGCCTTTTTTTTACTTGTGAAGAACCTTTCAATATTAATGTAAAAAAACAGGGGTCAATTCAGTAATGTGTTTGAAGGTACAGTCCTGATTTTCACAGGGGCCTGAAACATTTACTTTGAAATCACACGAGCTTTTAAGCACACAATTTCTGTGAATCTTGGACCTTCATGAATTTATTTTACTTTATAGGTTGTCATGAGGTCACTGTACCACCACCAAAAAAATGTATGTGGAAATTGCACTTGGACGCAGCAGTCATATCTCAGTAATTTTCTGTAGAAAGTAATATCCTCACAGGTAACCATTATGCTCTTACTTCAATGGTCCCCTTTAAAATAATAAATGTATAGTTACATTCAGCTATATTTTTCAAAACCACTGTAATTCTTCAATTGTATTCAGGGAAAATAGACACACATTGACACACACTGGTTCTTTGCATAAGGGGTTAGTAGTCACAGGCTGATAAAAAGCCAAAAAAAAGCACCAGTTGTGTTTTGTTAAGTCTGAAAAAAAGTATTTGGTAACAACAGTATTAGTATAAATTATCATCATCATCATCATCATTAGAGGCCGACCGAAATTCGGTTTCGGTTTAGGCCCCGAAAGTTGGGAAATGGCGTCTTTCGGCATCGTTTCAGATTCAGCTGAAAACAATAAGTTAACATTCAGTTTTCTTTTGGTTTTGGCCAAAATTGATACAGACTTTAGGTCGTAAACCGAATGTCTATTTTTATAATGTTACAGTAGCGCTGTTTGTCACTCCGACTCTGACTGTGGGCCGGCAGT
>JABJVR010007765.1:0-11221 GCA_025773905.1 Chitala chitala | reverse complement strand
CATGTTGCTTTCAAAGGACTATTCACCCACACAGAACATACATCTTCCTGTTTATGTTCTCGTTCCTGCCCCAGACTCTTCTGACCAATGAGTGGAGAAAACAGTCTCATGTGACCTAGAAGTAAACAGACCAGAGTCCAATTAAAGGCAGAAATGGTCTGAAGCGAAAACAAGTACTCACTGTGGTCCCCAGGACCGTGACTGCCTACCCCTGCACTAGGAGGAACAGTACATGGCTTACCTATACCCTGCGTCTGCCTCAACCCCTTATCACAACAATGAGGTTGATTAAGTCATTGTTGCCAACTCTACAGGAGGTAGAAAACAGGAACATTTATTCTGCCAAGCAGTGAATAAAATTCACAGTCTATTTCTAATGACAGAAAGGGTAAACACCAAAATAACAGATGGATATTAGGTCTATGGAACAGCAGATCGTGCGTCAGTAAACTAACCTACACACAGACAAAATTTGTTGGTACCCTTCCATGAAAAAAGAGTCCACAATTTTCTCTAAATTAACTTTAAACTGACAAAAGTAATTGGCATACATCATAGTTTATTCCACATTAAATCATTAAAAAATCGTTGCTTTTGATTTGTCATTAAAGACAATATTTTAAATAAAACAAAAATGGACAAAAACGATGAGACAACCTAATATTTTATTACACAACTTTTACAGGCATTCGCTGCAAATAAGTGAATTCTGTAGCTGTCCGTGAGACTTTGGCCCCTGTCAACAGGTAATCTGGTCCAGTCTTCCTGAGTAATCTGCCTCAGCTGTTTCAAGTTTGAAGAGAGACTTTCCCACACTGGTTCAGGACTTTCCATAGATGTTCAAAAGGATTCAGATGAAGGTCATGGAAGGCCACTTCAGAATAGTCAAATTCTTAGCCATAGTTCTTAGCCATTCTTGGGTACTTTTAGCTGTGTGTTTTGAGTCATTATCTTCCTGGAGGACCCATGTCCTGACACTAAGACTGAGTTTTCTGACGCTAGGCAGTACGTATTGCTTCAGAATGTCTTCTGATTTCATTGTTCCCTGCACGAATTCAATGCACCCTGTACCAGATGTAGCAAACCATCCCCAAAACATACCTGAGCCTCCTCCATATTTCATAGGTGTGGTGTTCTTTTCTTTGAAAGCTGACATGATATGCCAGAAAGCTCCATCTGTTCAAAGGACATGCTCCCAAAGCTTTATGGATTGTCAATATGCATTTTAGCAAACCAGTCTGGCTTTTAAAAATGTTTTTCTTTCAACAGGAGAGTCATCCTGGGTCATCTTCTGTTGAGCCCACAGTTACTGAAAATGCGATGGAAGATGCAATCAGACACTGATGTACCTTCACCTTTTTGAGTTCAGTTAGTATGCTCTTGGAAGTTTTCTTTGGCTCCTTGTCTAACATTTGCACTATCCTGTTCAATCTGGGGTCAGTTTCCCTGTTGTGGCCACATCCAGGGAGGGTGTTTCGATAATCCATCTTCGTAATATTTGCAGCTGAAGCCAGAGGAACATCAAGCAGGTTGAACATGATCTTTGACGCATGTTTGTTGATAATTGCCTTTCTGATCTTGCCAGACATCTCTCTCCTTTGCTTTCTCTAGTCCATGTTCTGTGAGGTACACACAATAATACCACACAGCAGAGTCACTACTTTTCTTCATTTAAACAGGCTGAATTACAATAACAGCTGTGTTCTTTGTGGGCTGATTACATGATTGAAGACGTGATATGAATGAAAGAAAACAGTTAGTTTGAACTGTCATTAAATTCCAATTATATATAATCTTTTCTAGGAGTAACAGATTTGTCCAGGCCATTTTAGAATATCTTTGTACAATAAACAATAATTTATCCATTTTCACACTTTCTTTGCTTTACTGTATGACATACCAAAGGCATGCAGGTGTGCATGACACAATTGCTTTTAAATTAATCACTTTTCAGGAAGAATGAAGCATTGTTTTAGTGAGCTGGAAGAGTACCAAAAAATCTGTCCATGTTTGTAGGAGTACCTGCTTTTTAATGAGGCCCATTAATGGAACAATAAACCATGCATCTACTCTGAAAAAACAGAGACCTCAGTGTGGAAAGAAACAACACGTAAACTGAACTCAAACACAAAAAGCTGATCGATGTTTGGGGAAAATCAGGCATCTGCTATTTGTTGCATCTGCTAGAATTACCACTGGAACCAGAAAGTATGTCCATATAAGCCCCATGCTATCCTCACTCCACTGGTTTCCTGTTAAGTACAGAACCGATTTTAAAGTTCTGCTGTTAACATATAACGGTGCTTTGCCTTTCTGTGCCTTACATCTAATGGAGTTGATTAATACATATACTCCAAATCATTCCCTACGATCCCAAAATGCAGGCCTATGTACTGCTCTACATACATAAAAGGTCTGGTACTAGAGCTCTTAGTTACAGAGGTCCTAGTCTATGGAATAGTCTGCCTGGATACGTATGGGATGCCGAATCGTTCTCAGTCTTTATATCCCAACTGAAATATATTTCTGTAATATCTGCAAATTCTTCTCTAAAGTGCTTTGAGGCACCTTGTTTGGAAAGGCACTATATAAAAATAAATTGAATTGTTGTCAGTATTACCAGTGGAAAATAATGAAACCTCAATAACTTCAATGAACTGACTGACAAATGTCCCAGAGTGACTGTCACGCATTCTATTCCATTCCTACTTGCAGAACAAATGTAGTCAGCAGCCATACACTCCAGGCTGTGGGTCTCTGTGCTGATATTCAGCAGCAATATACTCCAGCCTGTGGGTCTCTGTGCTGATATTCAGCAGCAATACATTCCAGCCTGTGGGTCTCTGTGCTGATATTCAGCAGCCATACACTCCAGCCTGTGGGTCTCTGTGCTGATATTCAGCAGCCATACACTCCAGCCTGTGGGTCTCTGTGCTGATATTCAGCAGCCATACACTCCAGCCTATGGGTCTCTGTGCTGATATTCAGCAGCCATACACTCCACGGTGTGCGTGTCTGTGCTGATATTCAGCAGCCATACACTCCACGGTGTGCGTGTCTGTGCTGATATTCAGCAGCCATACACTCCATGGTGTGCGTCTCTGTGCTGACATGTGGTGTTAGCAGTACAGGTATGCTCAGTATGATTTTGAGGCATGACTGTGTCAATGGACCTTTTAGTGACCTTGGCTGTTACTGCTACTGCATCCATCATTAAAGAGCTGGTTGGATAAAAAAAAAAAAATCTTCTGATGGTATCACAGAACTAAAATACAGACATGCACTGTTGACAGTACTGTTAAAGCTGTACCTTTTTAACCAAGAACAATGAGCATGAAAAATGCTGTGTTGGACAACCAGGATAATGCAGTTTCCTCACATCATACAATTCAGTAGCTTGCTTGAGTATTAAGTTGTTTTTTTACTACACAAATTGTGAATTGATAAAAATTAAATAGCACCCTTTACCATTCTTGATTTATGTGGTAATAATGCCAATCACCAGCGTTGTGGGCGTAGCTCAAAACTCCATCTGTTCCTATGAAGACCACTGGGTCCCTTCCACCTCAAACCACAGCCTGACAGGTCCAGATGGCAGGAGGAAGAGGTAGTGGGCTGTGAAAACCCCTACAGGTACCAACCCCACTGTGTGGACCAACCGTGCTGTGTGGGCCAACTCAATGTGCGGACGTTTGCTGCTCAGCTCTCCAAAGCCTGAGTATAGGACTTGGAGCTTGAGACATGGACATCGTGATGCCTTTGGGGATACTTCTCTTGGTTTGGCAAGACTGAGTGAGATATGAGATTGTATTAATGCACAGTATCACTTGCTCCTAATAATATTTAGCCTTACTGTTAGCATACAAGATTTTCAGTTGCTTCCAGATAACCACAAGTAAGCAAGTGGGACTTCGAGTTTTACAGTTAAAATTTGCCAGTACAAAAGCAGTTAGTCTTTATGTTGTCTCAGCCTTCCTGTTGTGACAGAACTGTACAGGTATGCTACAGATGTCTCTCTAAACATTGTGAGAACTCCATTCAGCCAGTCTGGACCAGTAGCACAGTATTAAGACTATAAACAAACATTGACAGACACAGATAATTGTTCAATACCAATAAGTGAATAGCATTCTCAGACATGGTTGTCTTATCTGTAAAGAAATAGCTTTACTAGGTGATCTTTATTGACTCAAGAGAAAGCATTCCTCTTAATTAATCTAAATTGGCCATGGCTGTTTTTACTGTTTATATCTGCAGTTCAAGTCTTTAGAAAATCCCTTGCAACGCCCCAGCATTTCATTTATTACTCTAACAGATTAATTAACAACTATCTATTTGAGCACCCTATAGCAGTGTTGCTGCATGCTTCATTTGTCTAACACATTTCCATGTAATCCTTGACAAAGGCTCCTCTCTGTCGTTTGATAGCCTAGGTATCATAATCTTAGCTTTGGAGCGTTGGCATCCTCAAGAACATGTCTGCACAAATCTGGATCTTTACACCAGAGTCCTGCATCTGAGAAAACACAGCCATCAGACAAACCTGCAACAACTGGAAGCTGGAAGCTTTCTCTCCAGTATTCTCAAGTTCATGAAAACTCTGAGTGTTCCGAGAGAAGCGGCATTTACCATGGTGTCGCAAAACATGCAAATGTCATGTGTGGAAATGAAGGAACACACATTCCAGCGGGTGATGAATTGTTCCATCATTTTACTGAAGGTAAAGAGAAAGATCATAATGCATATTTTGATTTCAGTTTCAGCACAATTTTGTTTTAGGTCACAACATTGGACTGCTTGTAAAAAAGAGCTGATAACATAATATGAGCTTTATTTTCATGTAAGGCTCAGTACTGGTTGCTGGTAGAATGCAAAAATGATAACAGGCTTTTCACAGAGAACAAAGGTGCAGGTCAAAACATTTGAGCTGAAGTCTGTAGTCAGGCCCACTGTTCTGCACCCTTTAGGATGTCAGGGGCTGATCTGGAGCCATTTTCAGGTGAAGCAGGAGCTGCCCATCCCCCATGGAACAACACGTTAACTTCTGATTATAAGGCTCCTTATCACACACGCTTGTGCATTAAGTAACTCAGATATATACAGTCTCAGATTAACACTGTAGTGTGGAAACACAGTCAGTCCTGTTGGTGTTCTTTCAGTTGGTTAGACTTATTCCACTTTTAAGCGCAGCATGGTGGCTCAGTTGGTAGCACTATTGCGGCCCACCGCCAGGATCATGTGTGCAAACATGGGTCTTGGCACTGTTTGTGTGGAATTTGCACGTTTCTCCTTTGCTTGTGTGGGTTTCCTCCCACCCACAGGACAAAGACATGTACAAATTGTCGTGTGTGTGCACCCTAAGATGACTGGGATAGGCTCTAGGCTAACCAGAATGGGATAATGGAGGGGGGGTGGATGGAATAGCCTTTTTAATAAGGAATAAGGAGGTGTCCCCCCCATGATCTGTCCAACAAAGCATTCTGGATCTTGTGTATGAACCACCAATAAACAGCAGGCTCAGCAAACGGACACGAACTCCCAAGAACCATAAGGCACATCATAAAGACTGACAACAGGTGATCAGGTCTGCAAATGGTCACCTCCTTCAAAGGACTGTAAGGTTTGTTAGAATTACAATGCGGGGTCTGTAAGTATGTGAAGATAGTTACTGCTTTACTGCTGCCATAATGGATAGCCTGTGTGACCATCAAGAGGAGTACTTACTACAAAACTACAATTTATAAAATATTTAACTTTGCTTTATGGTGTCCGCACCATGAAAAAGAGAGTGCTCAGAGTAGCACTGACCTTCTTTTTGCTCTTTGGCTCTAATCCGAGTAGACAGATGCACAGACATGCACTATATTATCAATGTGTTGTTGCTGCCACTTTGTCTCCACATTGTTACCCAGAAACTCATTGGGGGCTCTGAGATAAGCAGAGATAAAAATACAGTAAGGCATTACCAGAGTGATCACAGATTTTTGAAATAGACAAGTGTTTGTTTGTGTCACCATGACAGTAAGGTCCATTTCTACTAATGCTTCTCACATATTACTTGTCGTATATATATATATATGAGAGCCCCAGGCATCTCAACCTGACTAAAGTGATTCTCCTGTCACGGTCCTGTTCCTTCTAGATGGTTCCAGCCTGCTTCAGGTGTGGATTGGCCTAAAATAACCCTACTCCTTAAAGTAAGGTTGAAAGCGATGAGAGGTGACTGGGCCCCAACTATACTGGTGGTGTTCACAGCACCATACCAATCCAGAGGGCCACTTTAAATGTTTCCTGTGAATGCTTAACTTTGGAACAGCTTAAACTTAGAAAGCCAGTGACAGCACATGAAGCAGAGTTATTCTGGGAGCCAGGATGTTCCAAGGAAGCGTGCTGTGTGGCTCATAGTCAGGTGTGTGCTTCCTGCCCGCTTCGGGGGTAATTTGGGCATGGAGCCATTTGGGATGCAGACACAGTGTCTCCAAGAAGGAATTCCAGCTTAACCACAGGTGTACTACATGGCAGCTGTCTGATGAGGGGACCTTCAGGTCAGACACACACACACACACACACACACACACACACACACACACACACACTAAAAAGACTAACTAGAACTCTGACATGCTACTCTGATCACCCCTGCCTGTGAATACCAGGGAAATGCAGCCACTTACACACACCTTTGGCACTGTGGAGGATATTTGGTCTGAAGCCTGGATTTCCACTGGAATTCACAGACTTCGTTGTGGTGGTGGTGTTGTTATGTCCCCCCCCCCCCCGAGTATATGGGTGTTAACATTCGATGCAGCTCTCATTTAACATCCTTAAATCACATTCTTTATTACTGGGGGAAACAGCAGCAGCCCCAGGAAGAGCATAATTATGTCATCCATGAGATTACATCAAGAAAATAATAAATAAGACAAGCATCTTAATTACCATGTTTCTTCACAGCAAATTACAAAAAACTGCAGACTTTATAGTGGAGATGTGATTCATCAGCATCTAGCGGCTGATGAGACACACAGAGACGTGGGTCACTTGCTAAGGTGCTGAGAGAGGATGGAGGAGTGACAAAGGCTCAGTGCAGTGATGGGTGCTCTGTGAGCACTGTGCTCAGAGCCGAGTGAAGGCAGCACGGCCCTCACTCACAGCTAATGACACAACCATGCTAACGCACTGGAGGACTGAACACAGTCATTTCAAACATAGCAGCAGAAAAAGTGGCAACCATAAAAGTAATGCACAGATACACTGTCCTTACTGCCTCTTACAAAATAAAAACAGGTTATAATGAGCTTTTATTGTAGTTGCGCACATATACACATTACATGTGCATGTCACAATGAAATTTGTTCTCTGCATGTAACCCATCCCCTGGGGGGAGCCGTGGGCAGCCATGTGTGGTGCCCGGGGAGCTAGCACCTAGTGTGTTGCTCTAGGACACACCTGGCACCTGGGCCAGGATTCAAACCAGGAGACTTCCACATCTCAGCGTGATGCCCACTGAGCCACCAGGCCGCTATACACTCGGCCATGCATGCGCATGCGCACACACACACACACACACACACACACACACACACACACACACACACAGCACAATATATTATCCTACTGTACATATTTTTTGAGAACTAACTTCACTTTTTTAAATTAAAGAACTGAGTCATAGAAACACTATTATCTTACAGCAGTTATCTTGATTGACACACAGGTGTTGTAAAAACAGGTGTTGTGCATTAAGTAACACAGATAGATGCAGTCTCAGATTAACACTGTAGTGTGGAAACTACACAGTCTTTATGTTTTCATCATCACATTGTGTATGAACATGTTTCACTAATCCTGAGAACCAAAAATATTTTTGTCTTAATTTTGAACAGTACACTATTTTATCATTTAAATCTTAGGCAATATCTTCTTGTTAAATGTTTTGCTTGAAAACACACACACACACACACACACACACTATATAAAGTGCTCCATGCAAACAGACCATCCAAAAATCATGCAGTAGGGTATCACGCAGAAGAAAATCAGCAAAACCCGAGTATGGAGTAATGCATCACATTACTCATCTTATCAGAGGAGCTGTACAAACACTTACTTTACAGAGTCCCCAAAGTTAGCAAGTGAAATGTCAGCTTGTCACAGAGCTTCATCTCCTGAACACCAAAACTGAACATGACTAAAACATTTGGCATTTGAGGGGTTCAGAGGTCAGGAAGTGTTTGAAAGTATTTGGCCTTAGACCTCTATTGTGCATCGTTAGCTTGTGTATGATGCCCTTTTGTAGGGTGGCTTCACTGTCAGCCGCAATGAGAAAAGTCAGTCTGAAATGGTGATTAATTTGCCCTGGCAGCAGCTGTTGCTACAAGAGCATTATAAAACCACAGCCACATACTGGCCACAAAAATGAAAGACCTGCTGGATATACACCCATGTGTGCAGGGGGCACCTGGCTGTCATACACCCTGGGCACAAAGTTTTTTCATTCTGAAGTAGCGGTCCTTTAAAAAGGAAGGAAAAAAAACACAAGGTGTAGTGTCCATTTTACTGCAGAGTTTCTGAACCGGTGCTAACCTGCAGTAATGATTCTGATTCAACAGCCATTCCTCCAAATGACCTTTGAGCTGTGAGGAATAAATGAGGTTCTGTAAAGAGACAAGTAAGTGGTCTTCCAAACGACTGTGTGTTGCAAACCCTCTACTGTCTTGAGTGGTTATTCTATCATATTGTCTATATACTGTATATGGGGAAAAAAAACCTCATCAAAGTCACGGCAATATACAACTAACACTGGTTTGTCTGAAAATGTGTCTGGACATCAGGAAAGAATTGCCTGTAGCTAAAAATGGAGAATGACAGCATTACGCTTAATGTCAGGGAACAAGGAATCATGGGAAAGAGCTCATTCTCAGACCTATCTCTGGTACTTTACCACTGACATTTAACCCAGAACCGTGTCGTACAAGACCGTACCATGCAGACAGTAGATCAAAAAGATGTTGGATATAGTACAGTTGTACATGGAATAAAATGGGTCACTTTTCCATTCAGCAAGAATCTTTGACGAAAGAAGTGTTGTAAATCTTGTTGTTAAAGTTTGGTTTATGTCATGCTAATACATTGTTATTGTTGACTTAATACTCTGGCTTGTGCTATTTATATATAAATATAATATATATTATATACATCTATAAAGCCTGCATACACATATTCATTTAGTGGATTACATATCTATAGTGATGGTATACGTTGTCATTAAAAGCTTGTATTCTACATTTCATTTATTTACTCTTGGGTAGACGGGACTCATTAGCCTGGAAAAATAGTCCATCTAGATAAAGGGAATCTTTGATTTCAAAACAGACTATGGTACATGTGGTTCTGACAGTGGAAGGACACTGATGAACCCAGGCAGCATGGAGTAGGCTCTGCGGTGAGGAACACCATGCTGAAGATGGTCAATCTAGACAAGAATTGGTCAGAGTGACTCCTTACTTTCTACCTTAACACCATCAAAGACCCTGTTATATTTGTCAGCATACATGGCCATCACAGAAGCAAAGGATAATTAGTTCTATGAGAACCAGTGTAAAATGCTACATCTTTCTCTACACTGATCACAACCCCCGCTCATCCTCCGGCAGCTCCTCTAGATAACAGTGTTGAAATCAGAGGTCAGGTGACCAGGGGCCAGGACACCCACGCCCCATGTGGCATTGAGACAGGAGCACAACTGACAACACCACTGAGCTTCTCATGACCTGAACAAGCTAGAGAAGCTAGACAAGGAGCTAGCAAGGTCATTTTGAACCACCGAAGTGAGACAAACAATGTGACAACCAACCTCAATGTGCCAGTGGCATCACAGCTGTAAGAAACATGCACACATGGGTAACAATGGTGTGATCAAGTCTGCTCTGTCACCTTTCATTTGCTTAATCTATTCACTTAGTAAACAGATTCATGCACAGGACGTGCGATGAGTTGATACCATTTTGCCATCTTTATATTTTCATTCTATTAGTCAAACCAAGATGCTACTAAAACCTTTCTGCATCTTCTGAAATATGTAAACCTGGAGGATTGTACATGAGTACAAACAAAACACCTGTCTGTACTTTTACACTATAGCAAATGAGTACCAAAAAGGCTTGAACTGACATGGTACCAGCTCCCAGGAGCCACTTCTGGAAAAACAAGAACTGGTGCTGCCTCCTCTCCAATGTTGAACACCCCCATCTGCAATGTCTACTGAGAGGACAACCCCCCACCACCAAACAGGATTCCAGTGAAAACTGCAGCATTGGGTGGGCCCTGTCACTCCAAAAGCTGCCTGTGGCTTAAGCAGAACCTCAACATACATTCATCAGCGAGGAAGAGGAGGAGGACAGCAGCTGTGCTCTCATTTTATTCACACCGCAGATGTTTATCTGAGAGAATACACACATTATAGAAAACACTAGAAGGAAATTAAAAACAGTGGGCTACACAAACATATCCACATGGGTTAAAACATGCCTGGTGCTGATGTGACTATGCCAGACACAGAAAAGAAGCAGAACAGGTGTGTGGTCCTTTGTGTTGTTAGAAACACCTCCAGTCCAGTGCTACGTCACCTAAAAGGGTACTCTCATCACAAAATTGTACTAATAAATCACTGTCCGTCTGACATTTTCAATGGAATGTGCATTACACCCATCAAAAGCACTGGATTTCCACTTGCATAAATTACATTCTCTAACTGCAACTGAATTAAATTTAAGCAGCCTGCAAATAATAATTCTCAATAGCAACACACACATTCTCTTTTAGTCATCTGTGTTCAAACATTGTTTAAAAATGTCTGAATAAAAATCCTAAAATTAATACAGTGCATGTGAAAAACATACTTCTCTATTTTCGAATTTCTAATCCCATGTTTTATCTCGCTTCTTTGAAATTATATGAACATAAAGTCAAAATTGAAAATGGATAAAACAAAGCGTGAACTCTGTTTTCTTGACATGTAAATTTAAGACAATATATATTAATGCACAGTGTATATTTCCAAAGCTCTGTTGTTTGGTTCACATTTAAACTGAAGTAAATGACAAAATAACATGTAACAATTACATTCCCCCATTAATGAAATTAGGTAGTTAAATTAGTGGATGACAGAATGCATGTGAGAGAGAGAGAGAGAGAGAGAGAGACAAAACTAGAGAGAGGG
>JABJVR010007764.1:0-11221 GCA_025773905.1 Chitala chitala | reverse complement strand
ATATATTATTATATAATAATACAAACATAATCAATACATCAAATATTTATTATGTTTACAAACATTATCAATGAAAAATAAAATTACTATGGTTAACATGGAGTATGCAATACCACCTCCATTTATCTAAGCCTCAACTGCACAACAAATTCTTTTGCTGGTGTTTCTCCAAATGGTCCAAGTAGGTAAGTTGCTAAACCCCTACACAGTGACCATGTTACATATGTTTACATGTGCAACCATCTATACATTCACTCATATATTATAAATAAAGCAACATTAGGTTTGGTGTTTGTATTAAACTTTATGGTTATTTTATTGCTCTATTGTTACAATTGAGTAATAAGTGAATTAACCAATTTAACCACAATAACTGAATTTACCTATTTAACCACAAATTAATATTCCTCCACCACAAATTAAACTCAAATAAACACCAGCAAAACCCGTTTCTAGTGCAGTGTTATGGAAAACAGTTTGTGTCGGCAACTTCCCCCTTTAACGAAGAGAAGAATTGCTTTTGCTCTGCTACACAATCGTAAAAACACTGAACTATTAATGTCGTTTATAAAACCATTCACTTTGTCCTTGCAGTGCTGTTAAACCTTTGCAATTCCTATCAAGTTTTTGTTTAGAAAAGAAATCTTAAGGTGTTGTGGGAAAACCAATATTACCATGAATCAGATTTAGTAGTTGAGGTTAGCCAATATATAACTGCCACTGCTGTACTTAAAAATGATGAATTTATTCGTTGTCATTCTTCAATGAGTCTTTGGAGCTAACACTAAACAGAACATGGGCACCAGTTTCTCATCAGGATTATTATTATTATTATGTGTACAGTGAGTGCAAAAACCCATTCTTATTATACTACACAGTTGCAGCTATGTCACAAAATTAATTATATTAATTACAATAATAACCTAATTTACACAAACTACATGTGCCATGTATGTGCCAGGAGTGTATAAACGGGAGCCGAGCAGTACTGTAAAATGTCGGTATAAGATAATGAAGCATGGTATAAATGTTTTTTTTACAGATATGAAGAAAACAAGCATAATTTAAGGTATTCTGCATTACATATGATAAAATTAAATATCTATGTATTGTTATACCTCCAAAAAGAAAGTAAAGAAGGAAAAGAAGAAAGAAAGCTGGAGCTAAACGTCAATTGTATAAGATAAATGTTTGTAGGAAATGTGCTTTGCTGCTGCGTTTGATGGTTCTGTCTATCGTGGGGAATTAAAAATGCCAAGGTATATTATTGCTGTAAAATAAATGTCACAGTATTTATGTCACCTTTAACATACTGTTCTCAGGTGTCAGTATAATGTGGTGCAGCAACAAGCGCCGCTGATTTCTTGCACTCAAGAGGTTAAATTGATTGAACAGGGCCACAACAGCGGGGCTCTGATAAAATGGACATAACTCAGGTAAAGCCAAAAATCCTACCTTGAGTCTTGAGTCCTGCAAAATGAACAAGCTTCTATGTCAAGAAAAGAGTGGTTGTAATTTTCGGTGTCAATCGGTACACAATGTTGGTGCTGTCAACAAATTGCTTTTATATGGTGAGATTTTTTTATGCGAGAAGGTAAGATATTTACACTTGGAAAGCTGTAAAGTTGCATATTGTGCATGTCCATTCTCTATATAGAAAATCTCAAAGAATTTGTGGACCCACAAACACTAGACCAAAAATTCTTGTCATGTGGGAAATTAAATTGTTATAAAATATAAAAGAGTCTGAAAATTGTTTAGATTAAAATAGTATTATTTTTGTACCATTGAGGTGTATTACGTGGTATTTTCTTATATTTTGTGTAGTTTTTCTGTTTGGGAAAGGCTTTTTACTCTGATATCTTGTTTCATACAAAAAGAAAGGCATTTGGCATGACAGGTAGGATTTTATGTATCCTTGTAGGTTTTCAACACGGGAAAGTTGGTAATTCAATAATAAGGCAAAACACTGACAAGAAGGATAGAATGTGTAACACTTTTAGAAACATTACACAGAAGAAGCTTTTCAAACAATCCTGAAGTTTGAAAGGGAACCTTTAAATCCAATCCATGAAAAAGGAGACAGTCTTTTCAGCACTCAGATATAATAGCTTATGTGGAGCTTGAGTGAGAAATACAATAGGCAACAGACCCAGTATGGAGCCGTGGGGAACAGCACCAGTGAGTGGGAGGTGAATGAAAGGAAGTTTCCTGTAGGAGACCTGATAAGTGAAATGACAAGATTAGAGGAAAGAACGTGGCTGGGAGATGAAAGCTGAACAGTGTAGCATACCTTATTAGTAGCTTGAAGACAACAAGTGGTGCAGATGGGGAAATACGCCCAGTTTTACATAAAATAATTTTCGAGGCTTTAATACAGTGCATAATGTAGAGAACGAGCAGATTTTTCAAGGTTTTTCAGGAAAAAATCTGTAATGAAATGCTCATTTCAGCACTATAGTTTGAATACCAATGTTCTCCATAATGGATTTATTTCACACATTTTCCACCTGTTTATCCTTGACAGGAGCCTTGTGCCTATCTCAGACAGCATGGTGCATAAGGCAAGGTACTCCCTGGACAGGGTGCCATCCCATCACAAGATGCACACACTTAGCAAATTATAGCTTCCATTTCACCTGACTGGCATGAAGCTAGAGTACACTTATTAGTGCACAATGAGAACATGTAACCCTACCCACACATACACAAACACTGTTGCAAGTCAGACTCAAACCTACTTATGATCTGTAGTGTTTTATATTTTATATTGTAATTGCATTTATTAACTAGCTGGACAAGTCTAAGGAAACGCCTAGAAAAGTGGATCTGTGTATTCAGCAGTTTTCCACAATGACCATACACCTTTTGAAAAAAGGCTATTTGCCAGAGTGCTTATGAAGCCCAGTTGACACAAATCCCTGTGACATGCTCCAGAGGCGTTAGGCTGCAGAGGATAGCATGATTAGCTGTTAAAATGCGTGGTAGTGAACCGTGGAATGTTACATTATTTGTTATGTATGGTTGAGGCAGACTGTGCAGTTTGGTCAGCTTGTTAAGTTTCTTCATGACTTGCATGAAATCTGCGCACGTAAAACAACTCCATCAGTGTGCACCTTGGCAAATGCAATAGATTGCTGTGCAAACATCTTCTGTCAATTGTGGGAGTTCGCTCTGACTTTGGTGAGACTGGCGGGGTGGGGGCAGGGCCTATGCGTGTCAGCAGAATGCGATGGCCTGTGTCTGTTTTGTGATTTCTAAATGCGTGTTCCAATACATTCAGGGTTGCATTTCACCTTCATTTCTCTTAAGATATATTCAGTAATGTTTTCAGCAAAACTACTTGTGGTCCTCCAGTGTGTTAGAAGATGTCACCAACGGGCAGGGAAAAAGGCACGGTAATGTGGGAGCTGTAGAGGAGTGTGCAGTAAGCAGGGATGCAGACCAAGAATCTGAGTGTGAAATACAGCTCAGTTTTCTTAGTACTCATATCAATACAGGTACTTTTTGCTTATGTGACATAGACAATTTAATGTTAATCAAAGGAGCTGTGCATAAAATACTTTATGATTGGAGATCATGTGAAAATAAGGCCTAACAGCACATACTGACTAAATATGGGCACCAGATCCTGGTGGTCTTGCATGAATTGTTTGCATCTTCTCACAAAGACCATGTGAAACATCCATGCCATTCAGTACACTGGTCACCAGTTTGCCTCAATGATTTTCTGTGCCTGTAACCAGGTTCAATGTGTGTGTGTGTGTGTGTGTGTGTGTGTGTGTGTGTGTGTGTGTGTGTGTGTGTGTGTTTGTGTGTTTGTGTGTGTGGGTTTAATTCCTTGGTGGTAAAGTGACCTCCTTGACAAAAGGACAGAGTCGCTCACCAGCCACAGGCATCACCAGGGAACATCAGCCTTCAGACTGTACCAGGGCTCCAATAACTTGGATTCTTTGTGACAGGTCCCTTGAAACTAGTGACTTATTGCTTTAAGTGGACTTGCACATTTGCTTTGTTTGTTTGCACCCTGGGTTTGGACATTTGTTACTGGAGGCAGAGCATTTTATTGGTGCGTTTTGTTGATGGTTCCTAAAAAAATGTTCACCTGGAGATTTATTGTTAGGTTTGTGGTTAAACGGTACTTTTGTGAATAGCATGGTTTGTGTAATAAATTGTGCACATGTTGTAATTGGCAAAAAGGAGTAATAGGACTGGTACTAGCAGGGCTAAAACCTGGATGGCCCACAAAGATTTACCTGACAAGAGGATTAGCACACTGAGCTAAAGACCCGAGTCCCCTGCTTTTGGAATCTAATTGAACCCTTGTCCTGACAACTGTGGGGGTTTCTTCCCTAACAACTCTGCAATATCAGGACACAAGATTGTGTGTGTGGGGGCAGGCTAGACCTTAGTAATTAATTTGTCCCCCACACCCCCTTTTTTGAGCCATACTGAACATTTTGTTCTGTGTTCCAACCCCACCAATCCCATTCGCAACCCCAAATACATGTTTTCCAAATCACTTGGACCTATCCTCAGACCAGTTCATAATAAGCGTCTTTCAGTATTAAGTAAACAAATTTTGTTTAGCACTTAGCAAAAAGGAAGAAGATGCCTGGTAAGTTGCATAAATGAGAAGTCCCCTCCCCTGCTTTTGGAAAACAGCACAAATATTAATCACAATGAACACCGGAAATACACAGCCGCTTTACACCAGAACTCCTTTTATTCAGATGCGGTTTCTAATAAATATTGTGTAAATCGGGCCATTTATCCAAAACGCGTATTTATTTTAAATAAGCCTGTTAGTCTTGGACTCGACTATTACCTGGAGAAGCAGTTTTAGAACCAAGTGGAAGCCATTTGGATAATTTTGTCCCATTACAGTAATTACTGAACAGAAACAAAAACTGTATTATGACGGAGAGCAAATACTAATCCAGCAATGCGTACCGTCATTTTAATGAGTTATCCTATTAATTGAAAAGTCATATTGTGTCCTGCACTAAATTTAACTCAGACGGGTTGTGTTTTTACGTTGCTTGTTATCTTGTTTTCCATGATGGTTTGATGTATTTTGAATCTGCACACTTGCATAACCCACACTAAGGAACACATAATTCTCAAAATGTTTTAAAATTACTCCCCTCCCCCCATGATAGCATTCCACTGCTAATTTTTATAATTGTTAATGCAGTTCTGTGAAACAAAGATGAATTGTATTTGGTGATGAATTGTAATATGTGCACACATTTCAGTGAGGGGACCACTGGTGTGACTGTAAAGAGTCATGTGACCGGAGGTGTTAGCACCAGACTCACCTGGCCCTGACTTAACACCTGGCTCGTTGCAGAAAATTTATAATGTTCCAGGCCACCAGACATATCCTAGAGACATCTACCACTATTCACAGCATTACCAGTTCCACTATATGCTGTTTATTAAGGAGGAGACAAGCATGTTTTTATACGTAATTAAAATAAGGCCAGGGCACAACCAAAAATAGTAGCTCCAGGCCAGGGATTTGCTGAATAATGTATTTACACTTCCCATTTAGGCCGATATGAGGACAAAGCTGACTTTTTTCAGTATTAATTAGTATAAACACATTATAGTATTATTAGTAGCCTAAGTGACTACTATTAGAAAGCATGGTGTTTTAGGGGGTGTATTATGTGATGTTGTGCCAGGGTAAGATGGATTCTGGTGTTTCCCTTCAGGCTGACTGGTATGAACCTGCCATCTCCCGTCATTAGCAGCAAGAACTGGCTGCGACTGCACTTCACCTCTGACAGCAACCACCGGCGCAAGGGCTTCAGTGCCCAGTACCAAGGTATTGGGGGGAAGGGTATAAACAGGAGGACCACCTGGTTGTCACGTATACAGTGACACACTGTAAAAAGTACTTTTTGACAAAAATAGTAAAAATCTGACAATTTTAACTCCCTTATTCTGTCAAATTTTATAATATTACAATTTTTGTGGTGTTTTTTAACCATGTATTTGTCAGTTAAATTGTATGAATCCTGGATTTTGGGTGTTGCGTGGTTGATGATCATTGCAGTTATGGTGCTTTCTCTTTCTGTTTTAATGTTTAACATACATCCTGTATGCAGGTGTTGAGATAGCTAACATCTATTAGCTAGGCCTTGATGTGCCAGTCAAAAAAAAAAAACTAACAAAAAACACTGTTACATAAAGAGTGAACAGGTGCATCGTCTGAAAGCTATCACCTCCCATTGCAAATTCATACCCCTGAAATTCCTGAAACCATAATTCACAGAAGGACTACTTGTTCTCTGCTGAACTACAAAATTGCCGTTACTATTTAATGGAAACATCAATTAACTATTTCTACTGAGAGAGTTGAATATCAGATGTTTTAGTCATACTTATGAGAATTGTTTTTTTATGCAAGGATATGTAAGTATGCTTGCATATTGGGGCATTTTTGGATGTTTTCTCCTCTAGTACAGCAATATAAAGTTACACAGAAAACCATTTTTAATTTTACAACCTAAACAGCTCAATCACCTATAAACCACCACACATTAAAAGACTTTTTTACAAAAGTAAGTACAACATCTAGTAAATTTACAGTGTTCTGTTCTGAGTGAGACAGAAAGCTGAATGCTTGGTAATCACATTGATTGCATGCAGGTGTATTACAAAGCTGTATGCTGATATGGTAATAAATGCAAACTAAATTGTTTGTATTGTTGGCCCCCTTCAAAAGGAAGACATTATTAATCTTTGGCATTTGCATAATTCTGGCCTCTTATTGGCTCTGTAAAGATTTTGGGTTGCTATGCAGTTGTTTTTTAGATTGCCATTGGTTGTCCACAACAGACTACAATGGGAAATACACAGCATTAGCAGATGCTACGCTGGTCCCTGTTGATACGATCATAGACTACTGCAGGCCTAGTGGGGTGCTTATGTGGACAATTCACATAGGGATTTTTCCATCTCAATTTAGTCCATATGAGAAAACACAACAGGGCAGTAATTGAAAAGATCATAGTGAATGCTACCTCACGAATTAGACATTCCTTTGACCAATAATTGATCTGTATCAGTGCAAAATGTTTATTCATTTTTAAAGCGTTCTTGAAACTAGAGTAAAGAGCGTCAACACAGTGCTCTGCATGATATTTGGCCAGATGGCTGAAACAAATAAAAATGCACATTACGGCTTTTTTCCTACAGTGAAGAAGGCCATTGAACTGAAGTCCAGAGGGGTGAAAATGCTTCCCAGCAAAGACACAAGTCACAAAAACGCAGTCTGTAAGTATGATTCATTTCTGCTTCCAGAATTTTCCGCCTTGAGATTCGTAGGACGTTGCCGTCGGTGTCTTGTTATGTGAGATACCACCCAGACATAATGAGACATAACAATTTTTGTGTGATGTTGAGTCAGAGCAGGCTTCTGTGTAACTGTAAATGCCGGTTTTAATGGTCTGTGTGTCAGATCATTCCGCAGAGCAGGTCTAAATGCCTCCAAGTCTCGTTCAGATGTTACAGCTTTGGTTGTATAGGAGACATCACTCCATGAAAGTTTCAGTTTTGTAGAAGCAAAAACACAATAAAAAGCACGTTATGTGTACTGCTGCAAAAAAAAAAAACACATTCTATACAGTTAATTACTGAAGTTTAACCTTTATTAGTTTTAACTTTACATTATAAACTTTTTTCAAATTTATACTTCCTTTTTTGTTGTTTGGTTTGTTTGTGTAGTCATGAATGAATGAATAATTCATTTTATATAAGATTCCTGTAATGATCTCTGTAATAAACAGAGGAGGGAAACTCATCTTATTCCACAGTAAGTTAAGTCATGTTACTAATTTGTGCCACTATATGCTTTGTGAAGCGTGTTCTAATACACCAAGCATAAAAAAACAGGCTTGCATTTGCAAAAGGGAAGCAGCTTTGCTAATGCTCAATTTGTAAAATTACAGTTAAGTAGGCATTTCCCTTAACAATCTTTGTTTATACCAAGAAAAACAAAAAAATAACATTATTTCCCATGAGGCTATGGTACTCTGTCCTGGGAAACTGTAGCAATGAATTGCAAGAAGTTTCCAGCAAAAACCTGCTATTGAATAAATCTACTCCAAGAGATTCTGCAAATGAATATCTTATAATGAAAGTAAAAAAGTATGATTCAAGACAAAGGCTTTGTGTTCCTTGCACCACTGATTTAACTTTATACACATAATGTGCACACCTTATTGATTCTGTGTCCGCCAGCTTCCTGCGATTTCCTCATTTCCAGATTTGATGTCCTAATATGGGTGACCAATTCAGGTTTACTGGCACCATCCCTATAGGAACACCAAAACTCATAAACTGATACTCCGTCCACAAGTATCCTTGTGCAACACCTACATTGCCCTCATACATTACTCTTATATACCCTGTCTTCTAAAAAATATATATATTCTTCATATAAATATGTATGAAGAATATATATATAAATATATTCTTCATCTGAAGGTCAACAAATGTTTCATTGAACATTTTTGAGGTAACCTTTTAAATGTAATCATATCAGATGCTTTTCTTCAAAGAGACAGCACATTGGGTAGATGTGTTAAACAAAGAGCAATAAAACGTAATTATTCTGATACAAGCACTTAAAGTGTTATGCATTGCCACATACATGCTATGTAATATGGAAAACAGGGTACACAATGTATGAGATGTAGTTCATGTACCCTTGATGTAAATATCAAATTTGAATAAGTTGTGTATTTAATGTTAGGATCGCGTGATATTTGACATGACAGAAAGGTCAAGTAAAGTACCGCACTCAGGAGAGTGGAGTGGAATGCGGAATGACCACGGAGCACTATATAAGAAGAGAAAACACTAGTAAATAGAACATCAGAAGAAAGGACATAAGCTTTGATCAGCTCACGTCAGCCGTCAGGGGACATTATTTTTGAGCATCACATCAAAAAAGACTGTTCTATCAGATGAAATGAGAAAATGCTGGATAACATGCATTCAGCTGAGTGACTCAGGATCCAGAGCTTGTGTTCACACATGCTAACCGGATGCATGTTTCGCATTTCAACAAGTGGTGAAAAAGGACTGAAGGAACTTAAGCAAGAACAAACTGCTAATATATGAAAGCACAGCAGCGTGATTCTTAGCTTTCTCCAGTGTCTCTTAAATAAAGATTATTTTCATTTTTATGGAATCTTTCTTTTCCCCGTCCGTCTTCAGTGAGCCTATTCATACCTTGTTTAAGATTTATCGGATGACAGTGTCCGGAGACCACACATAAAAGTGGGAATGAGCATGTTTTATTAAACACTGCAATACACAGGGATTATTGGGCCGTACATCAAATGCTTTGACAGAGGAGGGGGCGGGGTGTTCTGTGGGTGTTTCAAAGCCTGCCAACACCAAACAGGAATTATTTGTAAGGTTGCGTAACGTGGCTATGTCTGGGCATAACAAACAGTTAATGAGAGTGTGGGAGTGTTTTGGAGCAGAGCGGCGAGGTAAACTCGGAGCGGCTCAGGACCACAAGACAGAGATTCTCGCTGTGACCTTTTCACAAGCGCGTCTTTCATTCTTTTTTTGTTCCGCGATGGCCCCAAGCCCAAAGACTAAGGCTCCCACAAACCTTCAGCTGCACTTTCTGTAAAGCAGTGTTTGGTTCTTGCATGAGGCCAACGCATGCAAAAAATTATCCGCCTCACTGCAAGATTATTTATCCTTATATCGTTAAGGCTGTGCATGGTCAAATGTGAATAACGCACCTCATTTATTGTACGGAAACGGCGGTTTTTTTAACATGTAAATTTCAGGGAGTGTCCACGACAATCCTTAAACAGTCAAATCCACTCATTTTAAAAATCGGGGTCTTTATATTCATTCCCATATTGGCACTTGCTGAAGATTCTGTTTCACTTTCACTGAAGCTAACGACCCCTGAGCTCGTTAGGAGATGAAATGAGGATTTATTGCTCTAATCTTTTAATTGGGGTCGGGTTGTTTACTGTCATTGTTTGTACGCCTTGCCTCCATCGCCTCTGCCCATTAGTGATTCTGTTATATGGCTTCGACCCTCAGATGAAAGTATATAATCCTGTGAAAACTCTTTACAGGCATTCTTTGTTTCCTCATCACCGCATGTCCAATTAGCATTTGTTGTGACATTAGCAACAACTATGTTTTATTCTTGTTTTCTTTTTCTTGAACAATGGGAAATTGACCAACCCTTTGTCTAGAAATTCTCTGGGACATTGACTCGGCCCCTACTACATGTTTAGCATATTTGATCATCATTGTTTATTATGCATTGTGTTTCAAAAACATAACTCCAAACGGTTTATTGTGTTTCCATCCTAAACTGATTGAACAAAAAAAAATTGCAACCAGATTCAGTATGGATTTTTGAACTAAAAACATGGTGTGATCCCAAGCAACCTGACATAATGAAGAGGCACCTTCACTCCAAATAAGAAAAACAACCTCAGTTAAAGTACCATAAAAGGTGAATTTAGAGTTCTTGGTAACATGAAAATAGACAACGATATATAATTCTAAGCAGCTACTAAACGTTTGCAAAACTCTTTGTAACTTTTGTTTGTGTGAGCTGAAAGAGGAATGTGTTGCGATTCAGTGTTAATTATCCCTCTTGCAGTAAGCCAAGGAGGACTGGGGGCAGACGTTTGTCCTGATCCTGGCGTTCCAGAAAATGGGAAGAGGACTGGCAGTGACTTCCAGTGAGTACCTTTGTGTACACTCCTATCGGTCTTGTTGTCACAGTAATGGGATCTTCGAGAGGCTGTTTCAATCAGAGCTTCTCCAGCTGTGAGGCAGGGATGCATTTTCAGCCTCTGCCCGTCACTGGTACCGATGCTGGTGGCACCTGCTCGATACCTGATAACCTGCACTGGCTGGACGAATGGCTTTGAAGGGCGCTGCAGGCTCCGTGCCATTACTTAGCTGAAGGGAAGGGTGCTTGTCATCATTTAACTGAGATCTGCATGGGTAATCACAGCAAGATTCTGTCACACAGATGTTTTACAGCTATTGTTTATTATATTGTTTATTATTTTGGTTAATGTCAGATGCACACAGGAGAGACTGCCCATGCTGTGTGCGTTTGTGTGTGCGTGTGCGTGTGTGTGTGTGTGTGTGTGTGTGTGTGTGTGTGTGTGTGTGTGTGTGTGTGTGTGGGTGTGTGTGTGTGTGTGTG